>SCLH01000128.1:51878-111172 GCA_004367855.1 Oikopleura vanhoeffeni
TTAATCATACATGTCGCCCAAAAATAGCATTTACAGTCAGTCGCTAGATATTTTCATTTGAATTAAGAGAAAAAGTCCCAGTAAAAAATTGATAACGACCGACAAAAATATTCAGGGATAACAACAAAATATGACCATATAAATAGACCAAAATTTCTGGTTTAAAGGGGTTCCATCGTCAAATTTGTTTTTGAACGATAATGCCGCTTTTTCCGTCGGATTCTGACGTGCGTGGATCGGCGATAACTTTGGCTGAGAACGGAGGGATCATGGTAATCAAAACATAAATCAATAATTAAAAGGAACAAATTAAGTTGACCCAGTGTCACGCGACATACAAACTGTTTTGGTCAGAAAAAAAAATAGCGGTTGGGGTGAGAATATTAGGGTCCGTAGGAACCTATCTCTTGCACCAACCCTAGTTTTTTTTGACCAAAAGTTTTGCCTGCCCCCAAGTACACAATAGTTTTATGAACACAAAAGTACAATCCTATTGAAAAAGGTAAATAGGGTAGGTAAACTCGTGTCCAGTGTAACACGTATAAAACGACGCAAAGCTGTTCTTGGGAAAGGCTTAGGGTAGGGTTAAAAAAATAGGGTTGTGTTCGCCAATATTTTTAACAAAACCATATAGTGTTTTCCAGAGAAAAGTTTGCGCCAAATTACACGAGTGTACACAATAAAATGTAAAGCCCGGCAAGGGCCCGCGGGAGGCAATACCTTTAAAAATATTATTCATATGAAATAAATATGCAAACAATTAATAGCCGACAGTTCCCCGGCTGGGCCCGCGGGAAGCAACCACCATATTATTCAATGGTGAAATGAATTGCCATAAAAATTTAATACTCCAAAGCCCCTGCAGGGCCCGCCGGGGACAATACTTTTCAAAATATCATCAAGATGAAATTAAATGCCCAAGAAATTACCCTTGATTTATATTTTAATAGATCGTAGGATTTTACGATGTGATTTTTGGAAAGCCGTGATAAAACCTTAATTTTTAATCCTTCATAAAGATACACAAAACGCTCTGAAAATTCGATACATCGCTGAATTTTTAATTCAAATGCGAATTCGAAACAAAAGATTTGGGAAACTTCATTTCGGGGGAAGTTCGACATTTTGGAAAATCATTGCTGATTTTAAATTTCAAAATTCTTTCTTGATTATAGACATTTCCAAAAAAATCTCGCTCGAATCTATAATTATTCAAAACCAAAGTATCTACAAATTTGTGGCTAAACTTTATAAAAAGCTGAAAAACTTAATTATATCGTGAATAATCACCAAAAAGATCAAAAATTAAAATTTCTGGTTTTATCAGGGTTAAAAACATTAGTTTGCCAAATAATCACGAAACTCAAATTCTAACGACCTAATTGTGAATGTCTGGGTTTTTTTTCAAAAATGATTTTATTATCCTCCGTAGTTGTTGTGGATTTAACCTGATAATGTCAAATCATACATTTTAAGAACCAGCAAAACCTCTAAGACAAGCGAGATGATCCCTTTTTAATAAAAACTATTAACCATAAGACACATTCAAGTCCCGTTCCTCCAAATTTTCTTAAAATGCAGTATAATTGCCCTCTTTTGCGCCTCTATATCCAGGATTTATGCCCTGGCGAAGTTTTGCCCTCGTAAAAGTAGGTAAACTCTTAAATACTGTTGCGCGAATTTGATCGGAGGTCCGATGCAGAAATAGAATTTTACGAGTTGTAAAACATCGTATTTTTGAAATATAGCCGATTTATTCTTGTTTAAACGTTTTTTAACGATGATTTAGATTAAGAGACGACCAAGAAAAAAAAGAATTGGACTGGCTTTGAAGATTTATGACTGCGAATACAACCAAGGCCCATAGATTTGAAGTAAATAAGGCATTTTTATTTTTTTTCCTATTTCGACGAGAACCCCGAAAAAAGATAATTTTTGGTCATAAATTAATGGGTTGGCATCGAAGAATTACTATCTAACCCTTGTTATCTTTTTTTCCTTAAAATTAAGTTGAAAGTTAAATTTTTTCGATTTTTTTTTCATGCAAATTTCGAGATATAAAATTTTATTTTCTGTAAAAAATCGGTTTTATAAGATATATTTGATAACAAAATGTTTGCGAAGAGAAACATAACATTAATCCGTTAATGTAAAAAAATTGGTCGCTAATTCAACAGAGGGTACGAAATACCAGCAAAATAAATCTGAAATTGGAAGTTAAGTTTTTCTTTTCACGGATCGTTAGTCGCGCCCGCGTAACCTAGGCGCGTGCGAATACTTTTTTTGGTTGCGTGTCGTTGTGGTTGGGGTTTCATACCCCCGCCGAAAATATAAAATGTTTTCTGCTCTAGCGCGCAAACGGTTTAATATTTGGTCAAAGTTTATAATACCGTTTCCAGGAACATTCAACTTACGAATCGTTTGGTACATTTGAAAATGTAAAACGATCACATGTATGTCAAAAAACAAATTTTCACATCGTTATCCTGGGAGTTAAAAAAAGGAAATCGTTACCTCGGACAAAGAACTTTTATTGAAGATTATCTCAAAAAGCTAAATTGCATGCAAAAATAGTTTGCCATGTAACATGTAAAAAAATAGGACTTTCCGTAACTAAAATAGCAGAAAAACGGTCCTTTTCGCCATCTTTGGTACATTTTTAGTCAGAAAATCGAATAAAATGCAAAGAATTTCTTTCCGCCTTTAAATTTCACAGGTTATGAGCAAGTTTGAAAGATTTCTTAAATAGGACGAAAAAAAAATACGGATTTTAAAATAAAATATTTGCTCATGGTTAACCTCATTTACCGGTTGGTTCAACATGCTATCATAAAATTTTTGGTTAAGGGGGTATATCTGGATAATTCGACATATTCAAGAGGCTTAAAAATGCTCCAAATTGATACGGGGTGATAATTAAGTGGTAATAAGAAACAAATCATCAAAAAAAAAACTTGAAATTTTCAGCATTTTTTCGATTATTTTCTAAGTATTTTTTAAAAAGATGAATAAAAATAACGTTTGCTCGAATTGACCACTAACTCAAAATATTGCCTTGACGACAGCACACTTCTATCACGTGTTTCACTGGGCTTTCTTTTGGAGGCCTTACTTCGAAAAATTGAAGCACTTTTTTTTTCGGAATTTTTTTGGAAAATGACCAAAAAATCATATTTCGAGTTTTAGCTGGAAATTGCAAAAAATCTTGTGATCATTTCTTACAATATGTTCTGAGGAGTACTTGATAAAATTTGAGTCACTTTGCAAATATATCCTGGAGGAGATAGATTTTGAAGTTTGAAATGTGAAAAATCGTCGGTTATTTGGCGTTCTAGAATTTGTTAGTCACCAGATCAAAAAATCTTGTATTAAAGTTTGACATACTACCGTGTACGTTATCTTGTTGAAAATTTGAGCTCAATTGATATACCGTCTGGGAGAGATAGATTTGCAGTTTTGAAAATGTCACCTTGTTACGATACTGGTATCTATTGGTTAGGTTAAAAATAATTTTGATGTATTTTTTCGCAAGATTAGGATAGATCTACAAATTAGCATTTTCGGTTTTGCTCATACGCTTTAGTTTTCAGATATATCACGTTGAATATGTCGAAATTATCAGATATACCCCTTAACCAAAATTTTTTATGATAGCATGTTGAACACAACGGTAATATGAGGCTTAACATGAGCAAATATTTTATTTTTCAAATCGTATTTTTTTTTCGTCCTATTTAAAGAATTATCTTGCAAAAACTGTGCTCTATAACCTGTGGAAATTTAAAGGCGGGAAAGAAATTCTTGCATTTTATTTCGATTTCTGACTAACAAATTACCGGATGGCGAAAAGGACCGTTTTGTTCTGCTATTTTAGTTACGGAAAGGTCCTATTTTTTTACATTTACATGGCAAACTATTTTGCAGCAATTTGCTTTTTTGAGATAATCTTCAATCAAATTCCTTTGTCGAGGTAACGATTTCTTTTTTCAACTCCCAGGATAAACGATGTGAAATTGTTTTTTGACATACATGTGTCGTTTACATTCTTCAATGTACCAACGATTCGTAAGTTAAATGTTTCCTGGAAACGGTATGATAAACTATTACCAAATATTAACAGTTTGCGCAGCTAGGCAGAAAACATTTTATATTTTCGCGGGGGGTATGAAACCCCAACCACAACGCAACCAAAAAAAGTATCGGCACGCGCTAGGTTACGCGCCGCGACTAACGAATCCGTGAAAAGGAAAAACTGTAACTTCCAATTTCAGATTTATTTTGAGCTGGTATATTCCGTACTCTGTTAATAGCGACCAATTTTTTTACTATTTAAACGGATAATGTTATGTTTCTNCACTAAAACTTCAAAATATCACCTTGACGTAAGCCAACTTTCTCATCAGTGTTTCACTGGCTTTCTTTTGAGCCTACTTTCGAAAAAATTGAAGCACTTTTTTTTTCGGAATTTTTTTGGAAAATGACCAAAAAATCATATTTCGAGTTTTAGCTGGAAATTGCAAAAAATCTTGTGATCATTTCTTACATAATGTTCTGAGGAGTACTTGAAAAATTTGAGTCACTTTGCAAATATATCCTGGTGAGGAGATAGATTTTGAAGTCTGAAATGTGAAAAATCGTCGGTTATTTGGCGTTCTAGAATTGTTTTTAGTCACCAGATCAAAAAATCTGTGATTAAAGTTTGACATACTACCGTTACGGTTATCTTGTGAAAATTGAGCTCAATTTTGATCATACCGTCTGGGAGAGATAGATTTTGCAGTTTTGAAAATGTCACCTGTTACGAATCGTATCTATTGGTTTTGATGGTTAAAAATAATTTGTGATGTATTTTTCGCAAGATAGGATAGATCTACAAATAGCATTTCGTTTTGCTCATACGCTTTTAGTTTCAGAATATATCATCGTAGGCCTTCATTTAATCAGACAGATATACCCCCTTAAAAGTGCTTCCAGAGATTACGAACTAACCTATCAGAATTTTAGTTGCTTCCTATGTCTATGCCGAGAGTAATCAGCTATTCAAAAAGTCCATTTTGCCTATAGAACCCCCTTAAGGGAGTTGTGAGTGTAAATAAAGCAAGGATTGAAGAAAATTGTTGTTATAGTCTTGAATTGTAGCGAAAGAAAACAAATCTGAAAAGATAATGCTCTGATTGGATAACGCGACTAAAAATATTCTCACCCACGCACTCGGCTACTCTCGTTCATGCTCGGGACTTTACCATGCGCATAGAAATTATAAAGAGTGAATCCGTTTTTTCACGCTTAAAACCGACAGAGAATAACTTTTTCAACGAGCTTCTGGTAAATTATGGGGAAATTTCATACGTTTCATAAATGATCTGTTTTATTCAATTTGAAACACAATTGACCGAGCATAATCAGATTTCAAAGAAAATTTCTGAATTTCATTTTTACCGCCTATAAACCGAAGGAGATTCTTTTTAAACCTGACGGCGCGGTAACTATTTGAACACATCGTACTTTTCTTAAACATCTTTTTTTGATTCAATTTAAAGCAAAATTGACCGAGAATTAACAAATTTTGTGAATTGGGAACATATTTTTACCAGTTTTTAACTGCGGTACCGGTGAGCCATCCTTCACTAGAATCAAAAAAAAATTCTCATTTATTCTTATCTGCCCGTTATCGACTCTTCCAGTCCAGCTGGAGGAGAGGGCTATTTCCCCAGCAATTCCAACATTCTACACCCACAACCCCCTTAATTAAGGCATTTTTTATGAATAAATCAATTGACATTTTTGTTCTACACACGTTTTTATAAATCCATTACCTTATTAGACCGATTATTATCAAGAATAC
This sequence comes from Oikopleura vanhoeffeni, assembly GCA_004367855.1. Taxonomy (NCBI): domain Eukaryota; kingdom Metazoa; phylum Chordata; class Appendicularia; order Copelata; family Oikopleuridae; genus Oikopleura; species Oikopleura vanhoeffeni. The sequence continues at coordinate 57,724 of SCLH01000128.1, forward strand.
ATTAAGATTGTAATAGAAAAAATGGGCTATCTGAGATTTGATCCCATGAACTTAAGGTTTAGAAGACCCACTTCAAGTGAACCAGTTTAATCGTTGAAACTTTTCGATATCACAAATTTAGTTCGGTAGATGGTTCAAAAACTATACGTATGGTTTTCGCGCTATGATGCTGAATATCCGATGTTTCTTTACAAAAAGCTACCAGACTCTGTTTTTTAATATGATTTTTACCTTACGGCACCTTCCGCTGACGTCAAAAGTTCCTCAAGATCATTTGCACTAATATTTATAATTTCCGATATATCTGTAATATATTCTTTTATTTCGGTCTCTTGATTTTTCGTTGAAGACTTTTGGTATAAATCTGGTCTCCATGACGCATCGGCTCGGTTTTGAATGGCCGAGTCCAATTTGACTTTTAGCCGGGTCACGCCTGCATCGAGCTCGACGCCTAAGATATCGGATGCTCCTGCAACAATTTTGTTCAAAATACCAGATTTTGAAGGGAGGAAACCTTTTATTCGGATACGAACTTTGAAAAATAAGATTACTATCAAATGTTTTGTCCATATCATAAAATTTTCACCATATGCTCTAAGAAATCGAAACTTGGCGCTAAAGAGCTAAAAATCAAAGCCAAATTTTATCAGGACTAATGGACCTTTCAAAAAAGTTTTGCCGTATTTGGTCAATTGGAACGATCTGTATTTCAAAAGAAGTATTGCCTATACAGTATAGACGCTATACTGTATATAATTTTATATTCACCTTTTTTCAGAAATTAATCCCGAAATCCGCCGAAGGTCAATATAAAGAGATGTTCTATTTTTAATTTTAGGTAACTGAGGCTCAATTCGGCCGTAGACCAATATATAAGGGGATTTTATATTTTTCAAATTTGCTCATCAGTAAAATATTAATACCCCTTACAATATTATGGTTTTTGACAACAAAAATAATCTTTGGAAATTTACTTTCATACATTGCCAAGGGTTTTGTTTTCAGGCATACTTTCTGTCAGAAATCAAATTTCAATGTAACAAAAAATATAAATTTAAAAAGTACTTTTAATTTCAGTAAACGGATTACACCATGTACTCAAACGTCCTGACAAAAAAATTTAGATCATAGGTGTCAGGACGTTTGAGTCCGTGGTGTTCTTTTTAATATTTAGTAGCATTTTTTGGCGTAATCTTTAGCATAGATATTTCTTAATAAAATTGCATAAAAAATTTTGCACAGTTTTGTACCCTGTACACTGCGCAAGATTTTACCCTTAGTTCAATCCTGATTATATTTTGGTATATTTTTTTTTGCTTTTTATGCAATTTGAAAGTTAAAAAAAAATATGCTTTAGATACCTTCGTCATTTTGTTATAACTCACCCTGGAAATTTTAAAAGTTCGTGCCCGACCTTGACCCAAAGTAAATGGCAAAAATACGATTAAAGGTATCATCTACTCATATCTCTAAAAACAACGAAAATTAAAAATAAGAATTAATAAATTTCTCAAGTTTTGGCACATTTAAAATGATAACTTTCGATGAAATAAACTAAAATTATATCTCATTCATTCTATATAAACAGATATATACGGTATACCTAGGGTGCGCAGCGGGAATCATATATAGACTAAACTTAAACAGTTGATTAAAATTCCTTTGCCGAGATTTATCGCCACCGAAACAAACGAGTCCGAGCAAAAAAATCGGCCCTCTAGTGGCCAGAAAGTGAGTTTCAAAAACCCTCATTTTCAGCACTAATTTCAATTTTCAATTATTATTTCCACCTCTGAATTCTGCTCCAGATTATTTTTTCATTTTACACTGATAATTATACTTTGGTCTCTGTCTTTAGAGAAATAATAAGCGGAAATATTTAAAATTCCCATTTTTTCCGCTTAGACCGAGTTTTGCTAAAAACTTTCACAGAGACCACAGTAGTTCAAAAGTTAGAAATCTGCCCGCTGCGCATTCTAGGTATACCGCGATATAGAACTGACGACGTATTTTTTTATTAACCCCACCTCGTGTCAACGAGTTTTTTCCAAGAAACGTCAGGTGTGATCAAAATGTATGAAGAGTCATTTAAACTGCAATACGATCGGAAAACCGGTAAACCTGAAAAATATCGTTTTTTCGGAGACAAGCGGACACGAGATTGGTGTTAATTAAAAAACAACTTACTGTCGTATGCGTCTAAGAGGACAGAATTTTTTTTTTGTCGTTTTGTCCATTTAAAAAAATGTTCACTAAAAATGCTCTAAAAAATAGCTCTAGAGAGCTAAAAATGCAAGCCAAAAGTGCGCAATATTTAGGCGCAACTACAAAAAATTTAGGGAGCAATAAGTCACCAGGTTAAAAAAAATTAAAAAAAAGAAGATTTTCAAGAAAAAGTTGGAAACTTTTTTTGGATTTTTTTTAGGAATTTACTTTTTCGCTACATTATTATGAGTATTAATTTTTAAAATTTTATTCTCACTACAATTATAACTAGCGTGTCCACCAATCGGCCATTTTGCAAAATGGGAAAAAATCGACCACTCTGGGTTGAACTTTCAAATGTTGAGTTATATGCAGAATTTTATTGCGCGTTTAATGGTGTGTATTTTCACCAAAAACGGGGGTTTTTCGTGTTGAAAACAACCAGCGCAGGCTAGCGCAGAGCTAATATTTTTTCATTGCTAGATCTTGTGGTACTTGTTTAGAAAAATTGAGTGTCCGGTGTTTATTTTAGTTTTATGATTTTTGGAACTTTGGATTTTAAATTTGTTTTCCAAGTATTTCGAAAATTTGGTAGAAAAAATTTTTTGAAAGAAAAATTTTTTTGCGGGCGTTATAGCCAATTTGAAAAAAAAATCGAAAATTTTTTTCAATTTCTTAAATCGGCTTCAATTTTTTGTAACCAAAGTTTGAAATTACAGAAAAAAATTCCTACAAAATCTGTTTTTTTTAATTTGAAAATTGAATATTTTTTTGATCAAAATTTACAGTGAGAACTTTCATTAAAGCCTTTTAAAAATTTGAAAATGATAAAAATATAAAGGTTCAAATATGTTTCTGATGGCTAAATGCGATGTTTTTTTGCAATAAAATCCTCAAAACTTTGAATGATCGTTCAAAATTAAAAATGATTTTCAAAAATAAAATTAAAAATTTCCAAAAAATAGAAATTTCTAAAAAATTATTCATTTGAAAATTTCGATCGTCAAAAACTAAACTTCGCCCCACGGCACGACCCGTAAAGCATTCGATAACTAAATGTATATCGAAAGATAGAGATCTTCCTGAAACGAGCTTTATAATTGATTGAGGAGATGTATACAATATAAAAAAATAAATAATAATCTGTTGCGGAGTCAGTCCCAAGTCAATGATACTCTAAAATCAATAGACATTTTGCGGAAAAATTCTCTTAATGAGTTATTTCAAGTAAAATTGAATTGTAATAAAATATATTTTCGAATTAACAAATCTATTCAGGGTAAAATTCGTGTTGAAAAAGTTGTGGCTGATATACAGATCCCTTCAACGAATACCTTTATATAATTCGCATTGTAGAAAAAAATTTCAAAAAATCTGATATAAAAAAGTGAAATATGGACACCACTAAATTCAAGCCATGAATGTATAGTATAAAAAAAATACATTCCGCAAATTAAATTTTGGCCTCCAAATCCTCCTAAAAAACTGGTGATAACTAAATACTCACCAAGCGGTTAAATTTTGATCAATAAATATTTCCGGATCAAATGGGCATCCCTTTTTTCTAGAAAAATCGAGGATTGGAGGCCAAAAAATCAAATTTCCGAAAATTTTTTACAAAAAAGTATGTTAATTTCATTAATAAGTGCGTTGACCCAAAAACTTCCGAGCGGCATTTGTAAAAAATAATAAATAACTGAAAATAGGAAAAATCGCTATAGTGTGATCACGTGACGACCAAAATTATTTTTCATAATTTTTTTTTCCACTTTTCTATTATTAATCCCCAAGCAGTTTCAGAAGAATCCACTCATTATTTCTATAATTCGATATTAATGGTGGACATGCTAATTATAACGCCCAGTTTTGTCCTCTTAGACGCACGTACTTTTCGAAAATGGCCAAAAATCGCCAAATTCTTGTCGTTTTGTCCTCTTAGACGCATACGACAGTATTTTTAAATTATAAGTGAAATATGGCCCATATAATATGGGCCATATTATATCGGTTATTTAAATAATTAAAAAAGCCTAGGATAGAGTCTTTTAGAAGTCCAAAACTTGATTTATTTCTCTCTGTAAATCTTTGAAACTTATATTTGTAAAATAATTTTTCGTTTTGAAATCATGGCTAATACTTAATTTGAAGTATGTTTAAATAAAAGGATAAATAAAATCAAAGCAGTTCACGACAGGTTAAAAACAGCATTATTAAAGGAGTCGACCATATGTTTTTCAAATCATATAATCAGGAAGATTTCGCGCAGATTTTATCAAAATTAATTTATAATATTTTTTTATTAGCGTTTTTAGGGTAAATATTAATTCGTCGAAAAATCGAAAATTTCAATTTTACAAATATAAGGACAACTTTTTCAGAAAATTCCTAACTATCTATAGATTACATAGGTTATAGTTTACAGTGCCAAATTTCAAAATAAAAAAAAATCGGTTTTATCTTGCCTAGAAATTTTGACTGAATGGCACTATTTCAATACAGAGAGAGTTTTTTTGGCTTTAAATTTAGTTATCTTTGGCATGATATATTGGGTTCAAAGATTAATTTTGATTCCGAAAAAAGATGTCCAATACGATTTTTCAGAAAATTTGGCTTTAGATTTCAACAATCAAAATTTCCGATTTTTTCGACGAATTACTATTTACCCGTTTTTCACACATTCGTATTGAATCTGTCCGTAAAGAATAAAATATAGCTAAAAAAGCTGTTTACTGGCAAAAATAAGTGAAAAGCAAAATAACTTCACTTTTCCCTCAAGGTCATAAATAATTTATTCAAAAGTAATCCCTTGCGCCAATGGCATTTCTTTTGAGTGATTAATGGTACAAGTTGATCGTCTCATATATTGTTTCCAAGAATCAGAGCCCGACTCTCTACCGCCACCGGTAGCTTTATTACCACCGAAAGCGCCACCGATTTCTGCACCATTTGTTGGGCAATTTATATTGACCAATCCCGTGTCGGCTCCTTCGGAACCGAGCCATTTGAATGTATCTTGCAGATTGGTTGTGAATAATGAGGAAGAAAGGCCCGCTTCTACTTCATTATTCCATTCGATAGCTGTTTAAGGTTTCCAAAACAATTTTCTGAAATGATTTTCACTTTTTCCTGGCATTATATCGGTAAACCCGAAAATCGAATAGCCGCCTTTGGAATGTCACGTAGTCTAAAAAGTTGTGCTATGACCCAAAATTTCAAAAATATCGTACAGTGCCTGATATGAGAAATCGGAAAACTCATCGCGTCAAACGAGTTTGGTCTGACCAATCGTATTCTCATTACGATTTCGAAAGCACGTATTGCGTAATATTTTTTATTTGAAGCCGTTCAAGCTTTGTCGCTATTTTTGCCTCTCGCGGGTATTTTACACATCGGGCACTGTATGTTCCAGTTCCGAACTATTTAACCAATAAATTTGAGGAATCTAAAAAAACTTGACGCTGGATCTTGAAGATCAACTGTTAACTACTAATTTTTGGCATTTCAGGGGTTCGCTCCAAAAAAAACGATAAATGATAGGCTATAAATTATAGCCTATAATTGATAGCCAACGCTTCAGGCCACCAAAATATTTCGATTTTAACGTTACACAACCGTCCCCAAAACGCAGAAAAAATGTTTTTTTTTCATCTCAGATTTCTTATCATTATCGTTTTTTAAGCGAAAATGTCTACTTTGGGAAATGCCCGACAAAAATGTACCTTGTGAAAAATCTCAGCTGTGAACTTCTACGTTGTGAAATGCCTACTTTGGAAAATGTCTACTATTTATTATTAAACAATTCAAATGACTACTTTTGAAAGTCTTATCATTGTCGCTTTATAAGCGAACCTTTCTTAGCCAATTCACAAGGTGGAAATTTCTCGTGCAACTCAGAAAACAAGAGCTTCATAATTTTACGTTTATCAAAATTAATTTTGAAATAAAAAAAATGTCGTTCAAAATGCTCCAAAAGTTTCGACTTATTAAATAAAAATGTTGTCGCTTTTCCTGTCATTTGAAGCTACCTAATTGTTTTTAAAGTTTTTCAAAGAATCTATCAACTATTTGATGAGTAGTACTATTTGACCATTTTTTTATAATTTTTGTTAGTACAAAATGTTTTTAAAAGCCTGCCTTGATCCAAATTATCGAATGGGATAACATATAAAACTGGGCAGAATGATTCTCTTAAAACTAATTCGCAATCGTGAGCCAAACCAGTAACAATAGTTGGTTCAACATAAAATCCAGGTCGATCGATAGTTTGTCCACCATATTCGATTTTACCTCCGTGTTCTTTCACACATTCTACGGTTTTTACAAAGAGATCTCGCCCGGCACCATTGTGCATTGGGCCGTACATAGTACTCTCATCGAGAGGGTCACCAATTCGTACCTAATAATTATATTTACAAGCTGAGTTTTAATTTTGTCGGGCATATGTAGGGTTCGGACCGGGAAAATTTTGAACTTTTTAAGCGAAAATTTTAAATAGAACAAAATTCTAATGTAGAATTTGAAAACTAAAAAAAATTATCGAAAAAAAAATCGGGAGAAATTTGCGGGGATTTTTATGTTTAGATTGCCAATTTTTGATTCGATTAATAGTAAAAACGATCATTTCGAACAAGTAGAGAGAAAATTCATGAGCGTGCTGGGCCAATCATTTAACTTTTTCAAACTTATAAAAACCCATTTTTTGTTAAAATTTCTATACCAAAAATTTTCGACCAACTTTTTTTTCAATTTCTTTTTATGATGTTGCAAATTTCAAACTTGAAAGTTGACAGTTGTGAGTAACCTCCTTATAAGTTATAACCTTAATATCACTCGTTTAAATAATCAATTAAAAAAGGTAGAAAACTCTCACTTTGAAACCTACTTTCTGACCAATAGGTGGCTCAAACAGACTTTTTTGTTATGTGGAATTTTTTTTAAGGAATGATTTACTATGTAAATGTTTTTTCATGTTATTATCGGTTTTAATTTGCCTCCTGATTCTCCCGGTCCGAACCCTAGCCACTTGGAGATAAAGCCGAGTAATTGTGAATAACTAAAATACAAAATTAAATAGAAAGTTAAAACTTGAAATCAGGAAGACAATGTGTATCTATATCGAATCAATTTTCCGGTTTTTGATGGGCATATTGAAAAAAGCAGAGTTTGTTTATAACTCAGCAACCAAGTGTAAATTTATAGGCTATAGCGATATTACTTATGTCTTTACATTGCTTAATTCATTGACTTTTCAAAGCATTAACATATCAAAATGAACTTTCTATAACCTTAATGGAGTGAGCACCGTTTAAAAATAATTTATTATAGTAATATCGATATTATGTCAAAATAAATAATTAATATCGAAAATGGAAAAACATTGCTTCACTGTTTTAAATTTGCTTTGTTTGAAATTTCGATCTCATTTGATTTTTGAGTTATTCGAAAAACCTCTGCTTTATTTCAATATGCCGCATAGACCATGCCTAGGGCTGCGCACGGGAGAACTTAAATCTAGAGTAAACATCGAAAAAATAAAACAATAAAATCCCCGGAAAATTCTCCCGAAAATTTTTTTCCGATAATTTTCTTAGTTTGAAAATTCTACCTTAGAAGTTTGTTTTGGTTTTAAGTTAAAACCCCTGGTTTAAAAGTCGAAAATTCCACCGTGCGCAACCCTAACCATGCCGCATGGTCGATTTTGGCCGTAAATCGATTGGTGGACACGCTACATATACAGAAAGATTACAGAACCTCACCAATGTAAAGTTTTTATACGATTAGAATTATCTGATGGAAATCAAGAGTTAATTTAGAAAAAGTTCAAATTTTATGCAAAAACACGATTTTTATTGAAAATGGTCATTTTTATTCCAAATAATTTTATTATTGTCACTATATTTGTTTTATAATTCCTGGTCAGATTTATCTTCTCATTATTTTCACTGTTTTTATGTATATTTGCTCTGTCAAAAATATGTTACCTGTGGATAGGCTTTAATCAGTCGCGCAAGTATTGTTTCGTAGAGAGACTTATGAATAAATAATCTTCTTAGCGTCGTACATCGTTGTCCTAATTGGGTTAGTAAGTTTTGTGTATTCTACATATGTAATTTTAAAATACTAGTAGTACCCTAGGGGGGTTGATGATGCTGAATAAATATGTTTTAATACAAATCACAATATATGCATAATCAATGATATTCCGAGAGCTGACAATTTCAATCTAAACATACTGGTTTTGGCTAAAGCTAAAAGCCCTTTTTTATATTTTTAACTTTTTTCCATTTTTTGACATCGAAATCGATAAAACCAAAAAGTTGACTAATGCAAAACGTTCAAGTTTAGAGGAAAGCGATTGTCATCACTCAAATTATATTATACAGGCGGAGGCCAAATATCGCCGAAAGTTTTTTTCTAAAAAAATTCGGCGATATTAGGTTTTTGGCGATATTGGCACTTTCGGCGATATGGGGACAGAAATGAAATTTTTCGTTCAAAATTTGGAAAAAGCGTGGGCTTTCGAAAAAACGTCATAATTTGAAATGTCTTTCAATTTAATTAGGTACAAATAAAGTAAAATACCAAAATGTTTAGAATTACATCAAATGATGAGGCATTCAAAGTAATTTGTTATAAAAACCTCAAACACCGACGCAATTTCGGCGATATTGGCTCATTCGGCGATATTGGCACTGACAGGAATTTAGCTAAAAATCGTGAAATTGCGTAGGTTTCTTTGGGCGATATCGCTCCCCTGTAGTTAATGACATAATTTTGAATCGAAAAATATGGTCGGTAAAACATATTGAGCGACGTCAACCCCCTAAAATAAACATGTAGAAACCTTGTGTTCCAACAGCGGCAAACAGAACGGATCGGGTAACCATATCAACATCCGCATCATGATTAACAACAAGGGCATTATTTCCACCTTATTATACGGTAAACAAAATCAATAAATTATATCGAGTTGTAAATGAAAAAAAATACAATTTTCGTAAGATTTGAAAATCCATCCCTTTTGAAAGCCTAGTTCAGACCTCCGGATTTCAAGACATACTTTGCGTCCCGTTTCCTAATTCTAACAACAAGCGTCCGAATCGTCGTTGAACTGTACATCCAACTTCTCGGCCAACTTTAGTACTTCCTGTGAAGCTGACCAACGATACTCGTTTATCTTCAGCGATCGCTTGTCCAATATCGGCACCTCCAATGACGAGGGAACAAATTGCACCTTAAGAATTTATTGTTTTTTGTGATCGAGATAAATAATTACCATTTCAAATAATTTCGCAACATACTTGCAGCCCGTTGTTATTATATTTTGCGAAAAGTTTTTTGTGAAATAGTTTTCTATATTTCTGTGCATTCTGATAATGGTAATGACACCGACACTAGTCAAAAAATAAATTTTATTAAGAATTTATAATCGAAAATAGTTAGTGCAAATTTTACTCCTCATTTCGAAACTGGTGACCAGTTCCTGGTTCGATCTTTTCTTTTGAAATTTTAGGCTATAATAAAACTTTCCAAGGTAAATCTCGCAGAAGAGCTGGGTTTTTTATGTCCGTTTTGACTGGAAATTTTCACTTTCTCGAAAAAACTATTAAGGATCCGGTCAAAAAATCGTCTGTGCCAGTTTAAAACTAGCGTATCGTTGAACTCGAGGGCATAAAAAAATCAGACAGTACACTTTTAATTTATTCATAAAATTAAGGTGAAAATTCTAAGTTAAACACCTAAGTTTAAGTATAAGTTCGAAAATTTTGCTAGCAATGAGAAATTGTATTTACCGGGCAAATCATTTCTTTCCAAAACTCTAGTGATAATTTTTTGAACAGCAATTGTTGAAATAATTGCAGTAGGAGATGGCTTCCAGATAACGGTATTTCCAGAAATCATTGCGATTGCAGCATTCCATCCATAAACAGCAATTGGAAAGTTGAAGGCAGAAATAACCCCACATGGTCCTGCACGGATTAAAAATAATATGAGTCATATTATATAACAAAAATTGAATACTATAAATATTTTTAAGCCTATAAATTATGAAGAATTTAATGAAATTTGAAATCCATAGGGGCTAAAAATATCAATTAATTTACCATTTTTTCGCCAGAAATAAAATTCTAATCATGCAAGTTAAGTTGTCTTGATAACGCCTTATAATATAATAATATGGGCGACGTTAGTTTAAGCAAATAAATTTGTTTTTTAAATTGCATAAAACCGCAAAAAAAAATTGAAAATTTGTTTTATATGACGGCTTTTCACTTTAGTGCCATATGCGACCTTTTGGGGTCATATTACAAAATTTGACCCTGAAAATATTCACTTAAAAATTTTAGTGACTATGGTGCTAAAATGAACTCCTTAGGGCCTACGGTTATCGAATATCGAGGTTTAATATTTAACGGTAAAATAACCGGTGGTTCGAGTTGACACCAAACCCCGGCCAAGTTTGGGTCCTGGACTTCTTGGTTGCCTCCAAAAATAATTTTCGGCTTCTGATATCTGGTTCGCCTACAATCGGTACCAACCGGACACTGGTCGCATTGGCACTAAAGTGAAAAGCCGTCTATGTCATTTTTGTGTTAAAGAGTTTTCTATATTTCTGTGCATTCTGATAAATTATCAGTGATAATGTTAATACAACCGAAAATTGAATTCATTTGAATTGGTAATTATTTATCTCGAAGAGAAACACAGCGTAAATTGCATTCAACCCACATAAAAAGTTTGGTAGCGAAAATATGTTTTCTGACGGTTTTTTCTACAATTCCCAAATTTGAAAATAAATCCACCCTAACATCCGTATTATATCTGAGAATTTAATTTTCACTTAAGTCGTGAAAGAGTGAATTGACTTTTAAAAAACAAGCAGAAGTCGTTTTCTGTCAACAGCATTTTGAAGAAAAAACATTTTATCTTTTCACATCATGAAAATTATGCAAAAAAGACTTTAGTTTACTAAGGTAGTTTTTTTTTTAGTACAACCCCCCCTTCTCATGACGATTAAAAAAGCTCAATGTAGAAATTTTATGAAGTTGATTTGACATCCGTTCACACCGGATATAAACCGGAAAGTAATTTTTTGGGTTTCGAATCTCGGTGGGCCCAGAATTTTTTTTTTTCTTAAAATCGCCGGAAAGTTGAATTTCTATGCTTTTTCGTTCTTATATCAGATTATCTACACATTTAACTGCTTGAACTATATTTTTGATGAATTCCCGAAGAAAAAAACGAGATTCGATTTTTTTTTCTCAAAATTTATACCGAAAATGCCTATAAATAGATCTCCGGTACCGGTGAACCGGTTGTCCGATAAAAAAGGAAAAATTTCTGGTTTCCCGTAATCATCATGAGAAGGGTGGGTTGTACTAAAAAAATACCTAAGGTAGTTTTTTAAGGAGGCCACCCTTCTCATGACGATTACGGGAAAACCATAGAAGATATCGAGAAATGTTTTTGCATTCAACTGCCAACTAAAAAAGCTCAATGGAGGATCTATTATATAAGCATTTCGGTATAAATTTTGAGAAAAAAATCGAATCTCGTTTTTTCTTCCGGGAATTCATCAAAATTATAGTTCAATCAGTTAATGTGTAGATAATCGTGATATAAGAACGAAAAAGCATAGAAATAAACTTTCCGGCTGATTTTAAGAAAAAAATTTCGGGCCGACCGAGATTCGAACCTACCAAAAAATTACTTTCCGGTTTATATTCGGTGAACCGGATGTAAAATCAACTTCATAGAATTTCTATATTAGCTTTTTTAGTTGGCAGTTGAATGCAAAAAACCATTTCTCGATATCAGCTATGGATTTCCGTGATAGTCATGAGAAGGGTGGCCTCCTTTAAAAAAAACTACCTAAGGTAGTTTTTTTTCTAAAGGCAGCCACCGTGAATGCAATCGAGAAATGGTTTTTTCCAATTCAACTGCCAACTAAAAAAAAGCTCAATAGAGAAATTTTATTAAGTTGATTTGACATCCGGTTCACCGGATATAAACCGGAAAGTAATTTTTTGGTAGGTTCGAATCTCGGTGGGCCCATTTTTTTTCTAAAAATCAGCCGGAAGTTGAATTTTTATGTTTTTCGTTCTTATATCACGATTATCTACACATTAACTGTTGAACTATATTTTTGATGAATTCCTGGAAGAAAAACGAGATTCGATTTTTTTTTCTCAAATTTATACTGAAAAGTGGTTTATATTAAATACTCCGGTTACCGTGAACCGTTTTGTCCGATAAAAATTTCTCCATTGAGTTTTTAGTTGGCAGTTGAATGCAAAAAACCGTTTTCTCGATTGCATTTACGGTTTTCCCGTAATCGTCATGAGAAGGGTGGCTGCCTTTTAAAAAAATACCTTTAAGTAATTTTTTAGGTGCGACAGATTTGACCACAGGCGAACCGTATGAGATATCACGAAACGTTTGTTTTGCATTCAACGGAAAACTAAAAAGTCTTTGTTCAAACTTCTTTTGAAAAATTATTATGAAATGAAACTAGAAGAAATTCTAAGAATAATGGCTGAAAAATAAAGTTCCAAAAATTATTTGTCATTATTTGTCCCTAAAACCGGAAGTTTTTGAATTTCAAATTTTTTGATGTCAAAAATGTTTTCCATGAAATTTAATCTACAGTATGGAATATAATTGTTCGAGACCAACAAGGGAAATTTCTCTGGCGTGAAATGAAGCGAGCGGATTACTATTCGTCAATATTGACCGACCAATTAGAAGCCCGATTCATTCATGAGGGGTGAGAGAGAATTAATTTATGCTTCCCACGCCATTTCATTGGCTCGTTTTTTTATTTCTCTGCGTTGCCCAATTTAACTCAAATAATTTGAGTCTAGAAAAAGTTTATCTTTTTTTACTGAATCCATTTACTCACTTTCAGTCACTAGGTACAAAATTGTACAATGAATAATTTAAAGTGTGCTGATTCGGAATTCAACATTTCTAGAATGCGCGTCCGTTATAAAATAAGCGCAAAAATCTTAATCATAATGAAAAATAAAATTTATATTTATAAAATGAACGAATTATTTGATTTTGATACTGAAAGTGATCCTAAATTACAAAAATTTATCAAAACTACTCTGAATACAGTAGAGAATACAACTACAGAGATACTTATCAAAGTTGATGGTAGCGTCGGTGACAACTATCGAAAAAAGCCTCTTGAAAGAGATGAACCTTCAGATCACAGAAGATCAAAAAAACGAGTTAGTTGAGGACTACCTCGGTTTGACAGAAAATTATACTGAAAATTTGGCAATAAATATGGCAATAAAACATTATATATATAGGCTATGAATATTATATAGCCTATGTTACAAATTTTTTCATTTCGCGTTTGATAAGCATGGTGAGGAAACGTTCCCGGGTTTTCCCAAGCTTTTCATACCAATAAAATCACGGATTATTGATTATTATTCAAACACAATTACGCCACCTAGTGGTGGTCTGAGAAATTTTAATGGTCATATTCTTCTTAGTTAGGTCGCGTATTAGTACAGATGAAATTTATTTGTATGGCCAACTTAAAAATCGAGAAATCCCCAGTGGCCTAACCCTACCTGTTTAACATGTTTTGCAAGTATTTGTGTGTAAGAATAAACCGTATTATTTACGAGAAACCAAAAATCACCGGTTCAAACCGTGAATTACCGCTTAACCGGTGGAGCAAAATTTTTTTTTTTTACATTAGCGCTGAAATAATGATAAATACATGTATAAAAAATAATAATAAACAAATTGCTAATATGAGTTTTTATATCATTTTAATCCACACCTAATGGGTTCCATCTTTCCATCAAATCGTGGCCGGCTCTTTCCGATGGAAAGATTTGTCCAGGCATCATTCTGCTCATGCCTACAGCGTAATCGCATACATCGACAAATTCTTGAACTTCTCCTCGACCTTCAACGGCAGTTTTTCCGATTTCAAGAGCTTCTAAACGACCAAGAAGTTCGATATAGGTACGTAATTCATCTCCAATTTGTCGAACAATTTCTCCTCGTTTTGGGGCAGTTACCTGTTAAAATACAAAAATGAGAAAAACTAAAAAAAACTTATACAGTCCTCGCTCACTAAATGGCACGTCTCTTACTGGTGCAAACTCCCTTTAGTGCAAAAATCGACCAGCTCAGATTTTATTTATTTTTGGAGCACTTTTAGTTAATGTGAAAATTTTTTCGCATAGATCATTTTTATTTATGATTTCTTAATACATATCAAAAATCACCTACCGTAGCCAAAAAACGTTTTGTCGGGCCGATCTCACTTTAGTGATATGGTTAGGTGGTCAATGTGTCTCTAACTGGGACATGTTATTGGAGGTGTTTTTTGAGCTTCTGCCTATACATGTAATTATAAGTAGCTCCAAAATGCATAATTGCAGAAAAAAGCTTATTTTTGTATATCTGTTATAGATTTCCTCGAATTATTACGTTTTTTGAAATATCAAAAAGAGTACAGGTTGAAAACTTTTCGATTTCTAGATTAAAAACAAATCAAATATCAGTTTCTTACCAAAAATAATATAAAACTGCTGGCAGTATTTTATTTGTGTTATAGTATAACTAGGGACCGGCCATTGGTTATACAAAACTACTGGTACACAAAACTTTTTCATTGTAATTCAAATTTAACTAGACTTTTTGAGGTTGGTATTTGTTCCAGTTAGGGAGCGAGAACTGTATATGAAACGGATGAAGTTATCTTTAACCATTTTTTTTTAACTTTTTTATAAACCGATGAAAATCGAAGTTTTCCAAAACCGACAATAATTTCGAAACAATTTCCGATTGAAAAATTCGTTATTTAACCGATCAAGAATTTTGATTCAATATGTACCTGTCTCCAAATCTTGAAGGCAGCAGTGGAATTTTTGATCACATCTTCGTACTCAGCTTTTGAAGCCGATTTGACCATTGCGATTGGGCGACCATTTCCTGGGCAAATAGAAATTAATTCTTCTCCACTTCCAGTCTTCCAAGTTCCATCGTATACACCTTTACACTCGGCTTCGATGCCTAATTCGGATAACCAGCTCAATTCAGTAGCTAAAAATGCCATTCTAGAACACACGAATTAAATAAAAATTTATCACGGCATGCCGCGGCATACATGAAGTAAAAAAAAAGAGAGGTCCATTCGTGATCTATCAAATTGTGCATAAATGACAGCAATAAGTGGTTAAATAAAATTCTATCTCTTCAAATTCATAGCAAATTGATGGGTCAACCAACGCAGTAAAAAATCAATATTTGAGATTCTTCTGACTCTAATATGCTTTCGAGCAAAATTCAGAACAAAAAGAAATTCAGCCATTTTTTAATAGGAATTTGTCGAGGAAAAAAAATAAATTTTTACCCTTTTACTATTTGACCTTTTACTGCCAATTCAATTTAATGCCAAAATTTAAGTGATATAATATGACTCATATTACATGGAAAAATGTCAAGTTAGGTGTCACAAAAATATTCAAGCTTTATTTAATTAAATACTAGTCAAGTATCTACTGGTATCATATAATATGATTCATATTACAAAATTCTTCAATTCGAAATTTCTTGAAATATTGGATAATTTCATCTTTTTTTTTATAAATTAGGCTAGAGGGCTCGTGGTTTTTCAGTTGATATCGTAAAGATGCGCGTATTATAGCTAGGCATCTTTTTAGTGTTAATCGAGCTTTTTAACACGTTTTCGATTTTAAGATGAATTTATCCCAAATTACAGTGTTTTTTCTGCCTTTATGCAATACGTTTTTTAATCAAACCCCACCTGACTTTCATAGTATACTAAATTCGAAGATTTTTTCTATTTTATACATTTTTCATCGTTTTTTTTATTTAACTCGAACACGCTGATTTTAGTTTTCACAAACCAAATTTGCCACAAAAATTCGGACGATCTGACTTATTTGTGACGTGTTACTAAAAGTTTTTTCGGACTATTGAAGAAAAGTTATACGTTGACTAAACGTTTCATAAACGAGATAAAATTATATAACATTTTTAAAATTTCTCTCTTGTCAAAAATCTTAATATTTTTTATTGCTGAGATTTTATTAATTTTTAAGCTTTTAATATTAGCATGCAAATAATTACACCTCATAAAAATCTTAATAAGAAACTAGAATTAACCAGATTTTTTTGATTCAAAACTAAATTTTATTTAAATAACAAATAATGAGAAGTAGCCTGGGGAGATTATGTTTTGTTCAAAAAAACTTAAAATAAAGAAGTAGCCCTAAAATGCATTATAAACTGCTTTATTTCTGGTAATACTGATATGAAACAGGTCCAACTGGGTGAAAGCTCAGCGGACTGTGTAGGTTGGAATGAAGAGAATAATTTCTGACTTTTTTTAGGTGTCATGTAGTTCAAGTGCAGTTTTGACACAATGCTGTGAGAACTTCTCACTGAGAAGTAATTTTTTTTAAATAGGGATATATTTGTAGAATATTTTGAAGATAGAAATTTTCTAGAAAAAATGGATAATTTATAAAAAAAAAGACGAATATGTACTTTGTTAATTCAAAAATAAGTCAATTAGACTGTCCATCTCACATTAGAATTTTGCGAGATAAAAGTTTAGCAAAGTCGAAAAGGGGTTGTCAGTTTCATAGCGCTCTGTGATTGGCTCTCTCAAAAATAATTTGAGCAGTTTGTTAGTCGAAAAGACAAATTTTCACAAAACGGAAACTAGTCACCTTATTACCACTCCTTTAGTCGTGCACCAATAGGTCGCACGACTTCTTTTTTTCGGCCCGCGTTATTTACCCCGCCCCTTATTACCGGTTATTGGATTCGAAAGTCACATTTCAAATTTCTCGAATCAGATGTACCATTCTCGAAAACATAGCAATTACGGGGGCCCCGGTCACTTTTTTGCCAATATTTATATAATTCGGCTTTTGAAAACGACTCATCCGATTGAGTTCTAAGATTGCTCAAACTGAGCACAAATATTTAGAGAAAAATAAATTAAAAAAATGGTCCGAATCAAACCATTTTTTCAAATTTTTTAACAAAAACTGATAATTAAAAAATTTCAGTAATCTCAGAACAAAATCAAAAATTTTTCCGATTCGGACTAATTTTTTTTAAATTTTATTATTCAATAGATATTTGGGCTCAGTATGAGCTATCGAGGAACTTAATCGGACGAGTCATTTTTAATAGCCGAATTATATAAAAATTTTGGCTAAAAAAGTGGCAAAAAATGTACCTTTTCCATTTAGCTAAACTTTTGTCCCGCCACTATGGTTTATCATTCAGCTCTCTGATTAGCAGTCATTGCAAACGGAGAAAACAATGAATTGATGTGTTCGGCTAATTTTCATATAGATTACATACAGTAGTCGCGTTTTATGAAACCTACTCTACTGTAACACATATTTACTGAAGTCTATCTTTTAAAAACTTTCAAATTATAGTACTGTAACGATCAGGGATATTTTGAACTGTAATTGGGTTAACTCGAACAATGTCAGAGTACGTTAGATTAGGTTTATATGAAAATGGACAATAAAATGCCATTCTGACAGTGTTAGAGTTAATATATTTAATTTGGATTAAACTTGTTTATAGCAAAATAAATAAAAAAATAAATTCGAACAGTGCAAATAGATTCAACTAGTAAATTAGCTTTTTTTTCAACATTAAAAACAGTCTAGATATAGTTAGGCACACTTATTAATAATAATACAGTACAAGTGGTTATTTAATAAGATTGGGATATCAAATGTCTCATTTGAATTAGAACGGTTTCGATTACATAATATTTTATATTACAAATATAACTCAAAAGTGTCATATGATATGACTCATATCACAAAAATCTCTAGAATCGGGAGAATATCAAAAATTATTTCAGTACAAAAGTGTAGCAAAAGTTGAAAAAAAAATATTTTTCTCCAGAATTAATGCTTATTTTTTTATAATTTAAGGGGAGTTTTCGGAAGCTTGACATAACCTACGTTTATGTGAAAAACTTTCTTAAGGAGGTAGCGGTCGCACTGTTTTTAGGGTACTTTTGGGTGTAAAAATAGCAGGACATTGCCAGGGAACACTCAGAAAGCATAAACTTATTGAAAAAAACATAAAAAAAAAATTCCAAGAAAAAAAGTTCGAATTTTCATTTTTGAGAATCTTTTCTGAGTATAATTTTTGAAAAACATTGAAACCCATTTCGACCAGGAAAACTCAAAATATCAAAAAGTGTAGGCAGATTTTCTTCTCGGCATACCCAAGTTCATTGATGGTACTTTCGACTAAATCCGACGATTTATTTGAGTTTCACTTCCGGTTCGGTTTTAACTAAATGCGAATTCTGCTATAAATTCAACAAAACATGTTAAATTATGCTCCATCATTAATTACAAAAAATAGTTTCTCAATTCTTTCGCCAAATATACTTGATTCGATAGATTAACCTAGGAGAGAGAATAGACTTTTAATAGCAAAAGTCTTGAAATTAGGCGCCGTATTTTTCAGCTAGATCAAAAATACTTAGTACAATTCATAAAAAAACCCTTCATGATACATTACAACCATAAGTGTTTCTGTGTCATGCTCAAGTATTTGAGTTCGAAATCGTATGCGAGCTCTAGCGAGGAGATATATTTTTAAATTTGTTGATCAGTGTTTCTAGAATTCGCTGCATGTGGCACCGAGTGGCCATAAAATTTTCGATTAATTTTTGTTGTAGATCTAAGGAGTAGATCTACCATAATGGCTATTCTCAAAGAGTTTCGAAACGTTTAGTATATATCTGGTGAAAGGGGCATACAAAAGAAATTATATTTGCGAACGCTACCCCTTAAGGATGTGAGGAGACGAATAATGTGGGCTCTTTTTTACACATTTTCAAGTTGGGAGTTCTGAGAAACCTGGCTTCAGAAATAATTAATTTTTTTTTTCCAAATACGTTATACACACACTACTTAAGGATAGGTGCCATAGTATTTCGGAAGCATTTGATACACTTAAACATTACCTATAAAATGGCTTTTTAGTAGGTCCGTTCCCTAAAAGCAGCTAAAAGCCTATCCTGCATCATCTCTCATGCACTTTTTGATTGAATTTTGCAATTTAGAAATGAGGAATACAACTCATTCACCAAACGGTAGCTTTTTTCAAAATTTTGCCTCTAGTGGTGCAGAAACAGGTATTTGGAGCCTCAGCAAAAGCTCTCTCCTGTGAAATATTGTTAGTATTTTTTTACTTTTTGCTTCAAATTCAACCGCAAAGGCTGAATATAATCTAAAGGTAGACTTTTCCATTTTCCTCTCCAAAGTCCAGAACCTGACTTGGAATTTCTAGTTTTGTTGGAAATCTTGATACTTTTTATGAAATTAAAAAAAGATTGAAATTTAACGTTTTGGCATGTATTTCGAGTTAAGGTTGCATTCACATTTTGAAAGGTGACAAATAAATTGTAAGGATCGAAGATTGGTACATTTCACTTCGAATGTTCTCAAAAAATCTCAAATCATTACTTTTCTTGTGAAAAAAATCAAAATTCAAGAAGTAAAATCCTATGCTTAAAAAAACTCAGTGCGAAAGATCTCGTAAAAAATGGAGTAGACTAAAATCAAAAAAGTTTCTGAGAAAATCTCAATTATCGTGCGCCACATTCTTAAGGGATATGTCGCATTTTAAGGCCTAAAAATACAGGGTTTTCAGCGTCGCGCCAATGAATACTGAGAAAAGCACGAAACATAGTGTTCAGTTTAGGATATATGTGAACAATTGATTTGCTTCCACAAAACCATCGGAGGACCTCTGATAAGCCGGATAAAACTCACTTGATAACTCTGATAAAAAGTCAACTAGGGGTCGTGCCAGCGCTTCCCTGTGGTCAATAAGAAGCTATATAAAAGTATTCTCTAGTTCAAAACTCAGGGAGGAGTAGGCTTTGAAGTGAAAAATAGTCGCGATCTTGAAGAGTGTCCGTCTGATTGTGGTACTATCAGAGGCCTCCGCATGTTCTGTGGAAGGCAAGTCAATGTTCAATTATCCTATAACGAAATCCATATGTTCGGGCCTGTTCTAGTAATTCATTGAGGCGACGCTGAAAACCCTGTTTTTGCCGTTAAATGCGACCAGATTTCCCTTAGAAACAGTGGATGTTGTTACAAAACTTGTATGTCAAACTTTTTTTTTAAATTGTTTCAAATAACTAAAAACCGCCAATCAAAAAGTAGCCAAATATTAATTTCGAATTCATTGTGGCCATAGTTCCAGTGACACGAGACAAAAACTCGCCGTTACCAGTATGGGTTTTTTTGAACTGAAATTCTCCATACCGCATTTTTTAACTCACCTTACTTTACTTGAAATCCTAAACAGTACGTACCAAAGGAGTTAAAGTTACCGATTTAAAGTTGAAGATAAAGTATGTGATATCAATATACCTTTATTACGGGGGGTAGCATACAACGGCCTTGTCCGATATAGGTCGTTGTCCGGATAAGGCCGTTGTATGCTACCCCCTTATTACGGTGTGAAGTACGTTTTTATTTTATTATTAGTCAAATAATAGGAGGTAAGCAGCTGATAAAATAACTTAGAAGCACGAACTATAGGCATTTTTTGAGAAAAAAGTGACAGTGATGAAATATACAAATAGTGCGTGCAGATATACAACAAGTTGTTCATAATAAAAACAAAAAAATTGAGCAAAAATATTATCCGTTTTAAAAGACAAATTTATGGCGGCGGAATTATTCGCTTACAAAAACAAAATAACCAACTTTGTCAAAGGGGACTTGTCAGCACCTATTGGAGCCTTTTTGACTATCGGCGCTCCTGAGCTCGATTTTGGAAAAAATAAGAAATTTCTCCGCGGTCGTTTTAATCATTAACATGATAAAGTGCTTTTAAATTGTTCAACATAATCACTTTTTTAATTTGAAATTAGTTTAGTTAGGTAGAGTCGCATTCAAGGGGTGACACGCTTAATACCAAACACTACCTAAGGAAATATAAATAGAAATTTTAGTTTTATTATTTTTCAGAATTTATCTCACTCAGTATAATATGTAAACTCCCGTCATTCGAAAGGGATCAAAAGATGCCTGGATCTAAGTATCCAAAATTACCATTTAAAATGTTTTGGTAAGCGACAAATACAGTAGCCCAAATTAATTGGAAAATCACAAAATCTAATTTTTTCTTAACCGACGATATCTGCAGAATAAGAATTTAACTCTCAGATTATTATATAATTTTATTACTCTTTAGATTTTTTTATAAAACTCAGCTCTTAGACGAAACAATGAAATTTTTCCAGCTAAAATTAAATTCTAATCTTGAAGATTATTGAAACAAAAATAATATAATTCCCAACGTGAAATTTTGAAAAATTCGGATTGCAATTTTTAGACACAAAATTCTGATTTTTCTATTGGAAATAATTCATGCGAATAAGAATTTTTTACAGGTCGTACGACTTTTTGATGTTCGATGACGACGAATCAAAATCTGAAGAGTTTTCGGACCTGTTAGAATCGGACCTTGAGAGTGTCGTTCCCCCCTTATAACTACTAGTGGTAGTAGGCTCAGTTTCGCTCGTTGTTCTATCCGTTTTTACAGGACTTAGAGACTTTGAAATCGAGCCGACTTGTTCTGGGCCCACGTGTGCAACGTGTTTAAAAGTGCTCAGCACTGGCCCTGAAATTAGACTAGCCCGCTGCGTCGGATCCCGCATTTTATTAGCCAACAGTTTAGTATTTTCGTCGGACAATTTGAACTGAAACTGGTTTTTGGTCCGTTTGACCAGTTGTCTACGACCAGTGGTTTCGTCCATTTGATTAGGTAGCACAATAATATGCTCGGAGTGATCTTGATTTAAAGGGTTTGACAAAAAGATTAGACGCTTTGTATCTGAATCGCTACAGTACATTGATAAAGTCGCCTGCTGGTTTAGAGGTCGCATTTTAGCACAGGAAATGGACTGGATCCATTGCCCGCTGTAGACGTCATAAATGTCTACGTTGTTGTCCATATATACCATGATTAATGGAGGTGCGTTCATAGGAGTATATTTTCGAATTTCATTGGGCTTTATTTGGATTATTTTTTCCACCAGTTTATAACATAAGTATTGAAAAGTACGTTTCTTATTTTTTTTTGTTGCCATGATGTCAAAAATGAGAAAACAGGGATGATCGTTCTACAAGTTAGTGCCTTTTTTTACAATTGCTGGACATTTTGTAGGAAGATGTTGAAAATTGCAAAAGTAATTAAAAATTTTAAAGTGTAAAAAATGTCACATATTTCCAAATTTTCCGCCAATACAGTACGTAACCAGTGAACTTTTAAGCCATATCAACTAATGAGTCTCGAAACTACAAATATCGTAAATAAAGATTTCCAGGCTATAATCGTACTGTGAAATTTTTAAATAATATACTGTGGTTTCTGTCTAAGCGGACACTTTTCAAAATCCCGTTTTGTCCGCTTAAAGGTACGAAATTTCGGATTTTCAGGAAAAATGCGTAGGTTTTTGCCCGTTTTGTCCGCTTAGACAGAAACCACAGTATTTAAACGGATTTCAATAACGTGGTATCCTTTCAAGCGGACACAGGACCCAACGTGTTTTTTACTTAGAAACAAATAAAATGGATGAAAATTTTCAAGGTGATTTTTTCTGGTTCTAAAAAATGCATAGGGTTTAAGTAGCACAGGGTGTTGGACATTTTCAGAATCGGAAGCAAACCCTAGATTAACTCCGAGTTGGCTGAAATTTTCGGGATTTTAACTTATGTGAGAAAAAAATCTGATTCGGACTGAACACTTTTGAAATTTATAAATCGCTGAATGGTCGAGATTGAATCACCGATTTTGAAAATTTCAAAAAGTGTTCAGTCCGAATTAAATTTTTTCTCCACATTAGTTAAAATCCCGAAAATTTCAGCCAAATCGGAGCTAAGTCGTTTCCGATTCTGAGAATGTTGAACACCGTGTAACATGACCCTATTTGATTTATTTTGAAATTTGACCCCATTTGACAAAAATTAATCCTATCCTGTGTTGGCCACATAATTTCCGATTGTCTGGCACGTTCCGAAGTGTAAGAAACATAAATTCCAAACTTTGAAAAACAAAGCAAAAACTCCTTATACTCTGGTCCCAAATCAACGCAACAAAGAGCGTCCATAGGGTGCGTAAGCGAGGGATTGCTCAGTAAAGTTGTCAAAGACGACTCTGTATTTTTAACATGTAGTAAAGTTCTTGGGGGCCCAGAAGCATATGATTGGTTTGAAAGATGATGAATAGTGAAACCTTCTTGTGAACCCATCAATAATTCGGGTGGGTTATCGGGTGATAAGGATGTCAAGGACATGAATTGAGGTTGAGAATTGAGACAAATTTCTTGAATTTTTTTGTATTGAAAGCCGTTGCGATGATCGTGAGTGAGCTTGTAGCAGAAGATGTTGCGCCGTATCGCAACGCACAAGCAAAGTGTTCCAGGGCTATTTAAAGATTATTTTTGGGACTTATAATTTATTATAAACGAAAAAATCGCTTGAAAATAAACTGATATTGCAAAACTACATGATATATCATTTTTGTAGTGCGGGTTACATAAATACGTTTAAAAAGAACGGTTTAAAATTGCTTACCGCTGTAGTTTATTTTTTGGAAATTCTGCTTATACTCCAGAAAATATCATAAAACGAAAAAGCCTGATTTATGAAGCCTCGTGCAAAAATCTAGTATTCCTAGACCGTTGATAATATGAGGACCAATTGTACATATTAATAATATGATATTATTGAACTCAAGGGTTGGGCGACTAATTCCGTTGGCTTTTTTTTCTAATTTTCTCCTAGAGCGAAGCAAAGATTCTGCAAAAAATAACATACCATTTTCTGAAAATGTTATAAATTTTAACTGGGTTAGCATTGGAGTTTTTTAAATTGACGTAAAAATGAATCAAATCCAATATTACCTATTTTGAGCTCGGATAGCGTCGAGAACCCTCTTGACAAAATTTGTTAAGTGAAACAATACACAAATTTTGTGCCCCAAGAAGCAAGAAGTAAAAATATTTTTTTATGCATGCATTTTAAAAATTGTACTCGTGCTCAGAGATTCGCGCGCAAGAGATATAATTAGTTTGTTAGTCACGTGTTAACCAATTGCCTGAGAGGTCCCACACAGAACAAGGTGGCGCCCTTTGTCTCTTCGATTTTGATTGGTCCGGTGTCGCTCTCTCCAAAAATGCAATTTTTTGGCAAAAGCCTTATCGTTCTTCGATTTCCTGAGATTATTACAAAAACTTCAAGTCCAGGTTCATCTACAAATTCAATTGCCAACACTTTTTTATCCGTTATTTTCACAAAATCGTTGCTTGATAAGGTGAGGCAGTAAAGGCCGTCTTCAGTGCCCAATAGTATTTTATTCTTTTCGAGGACAGTGGCGGATATTAATGTTTTTATCAGGATTAAACTGGGGTCGTATGCTTCGTAGAATTTGAATATTGGTGGTTCAAGTCCATTTTTGAGAGTTTTGTGAACTTTTTCAAGATAATCAATCCACTTTTGAAGGTTTTTAAATTAGTTGGATTTGGAAAAATCCTGACATCAAGCAATTCCATTTGGAAATATCAATTTTTCGTAAAAAATAGCACACCCGACATTCTTGTGGTCGACTTTCTGATGAACAATCCATATCGGCAGGAGCAATAATGGCTCAAATATGAACATAAGAGTCGCTAATGAAAAAATAATTGAGATTGACCTCATTTAGATCTTTGCTCTTTAGCGACCCTTTTATGGATAATTGACCCATAATTGCTAATTCGTTCATCAGAAAGTCGACCTCAATGATTCGTTTGCTGGTATTTTTGAAGAAAAATAATCAAAATTGATCTTTAATTTTGCCCGGTTATTATTGGTTGACCGGGTTGAACAATACCAAGAAAAAAACTTTCTGATGAGTTATTAATAATAACTTATAATTTATGACTTCGGGGAATTTAATTTACATATCACATCATTTGAGCAAAATTTTGATTTCACGTCAAATATTCAGAAAAAAATATTTATCAAAATATTTTCAACCTTTCCTTTTGTCTTTCTGAAGAGGTTGGACACTTGATTAGTACAGACGTTCGTATAAGTGGTTTATTTAAAGAAATCGTTCGATGAATAGCAGTTCCGCTCACTTTGAAAATCATATCAATATCTCGTTTATTCGCATGAAACACATCTTCCTGCGTAACTCTAATAGCAGTGAAATTTTCATCGCGCAAATCGAAGCTGAAAATGGGATATAATAACATGCTGAGCTTGGAAATTATGCAGACAAAAAAACAGTTCGAAAAAATATGTAATTTTTTCAATTTAGCTAGCTTTAGTTATATAACAAGCATGAATTAACAATGATCGTTAATGCGTGTTATTAGTTACTTAATAAGTTTTAAGGTTTTAATAAAAGTTTTAATAAGTTTTAAGGTATCAAAATAAATTTTTTGAAAAACGATTAGAAAAAATTTACAAAATATGAAAAATAGGTTTTCATGACAAGATTTAATTTGTTCAAAAGTTTTTTCGACAAAAAAACTATAAGCTAGGCTGCGCACCAATTACCCTATACACCAAACTAAAGCCTTGAATACAATTATAATGGGCCCACCGTAAAAGCAATTCTGAGTTAAAAAAAAATCGGTGGTCATCAAATAAGTTTTTTAACTTTCATTTTTTAAAACCAACTTCGATTTTCAGAATATAAAACTTTCTGTTTTTCGGTGTTTTCAACAACTTCCGACCGCCGTCGTAATCGCAAGAAAATGATCAATATTTGAAATAAAACTTGGTCATTTTTGAGAAAAAATGCGTATATCTGATTTTTTTTAAGATAAGTCACATAAATAAGACTGTTCGGTTACCAAACTTCGGTAGTGGTACATTCGATCTTTCTGAAATTTTGGGCCATAATATAACTTTTCAAGCTATGTCTTACTACAGAGCCGTTATTTCGATTTCAGATTTTTAACCGGTAATTTGTCGATGTTTTTTGGCGAAAACCCGATAATTTTTTAGAAAATGTCCGGTAAAAACTGGAAATCGAAAAAACCGGCTCTTCAGCGCAACGTAAAATGAAAAGTTATATTATGAGTCATAATTTATGACCCTAAATATCAGAAAGATCGAATGTGCCAATTTGACCTGACCTCTAACGGCGTTTTGATCTAAAAAATACGGACCGTAGTCAAAAACATGTCTTTGATATTTTTTAAAGCAGATTGCCTGTGATGGCGATTTTTTCTCAAATGCACAAAATTTGACGTGCTTCCTCATGTGCCTAATGCAATTGCTTATAATTGAAATGCAAATTTTAACCTGTAAAAAAATAACATAGAAGAATTTTATTTTGTTTGACTTTCAATTTGTCCCTATTGATTCTTTACGGCTGTTTCTGTAAATACATCACGTCACAAGACTACCGTGCGATTCTATATTTATGACGGTACGGAAACCAGTTCTATAATAGTTTGAAAGAAAAATACTCTGAAGAAAAAAAATTTGACAAGCAAAATTGTTCGAATAAATCATTAAAATTACCAATCAGGGTTTAAAGCCGCACAAATTAAATCCCAAAGGCAATAGTTAGCTAAACATGAAACTAACGGCTGTCTCCCTTGATCTCCAAAACCATACATAAAGAATCGATTCCCCGAAATAACTCCAAACTGCTTGACCCATCCTTTTCTAACACCCTGTGGCTTTGGAATATTCAAAACGCCCTGAAAAGCCGTCCCAGATCCCCGGTGAATATCAAGGGTGTTCAACCCCAGTTTACTCGCCATATCTTCTCTAGGAAGTGGACACACTTTGGGCACCTCTTTAGCACAGTGATAATGACAGGGAAATTCGCATCTTTGACACATTATACCTTGGCGGTAAAGGCCAAACATGTAAGTTCCACATTGAAGACATTGGAAAGGTTGATTGAAGGTTTTTACAATGAAATCATGAGGTTCCGGGGCTCTGTGATGAACCTTATCAAGGAATCAGATTTTTTAGGGGAGTTTTGGTTGTGAAAATTTTCATTTTTTTTATCGGATATTTCAAGCTTAAAAGTTGTGAACACTTTAAATTTTAATAAGACCTGTTTTCTTTTTACAAAACAAGGCCTGTTTTTATATTCCTCACATTTATCGGTGAGTTATTTCGGAACTGGTACATACGATCTTTCTGAACTTTTGGCGAATAATATCGAAGAACCTGCCTAGTGTAATTTTTATGTCAATCGTCTATGTTTTTATGTTGTTATTGACATAAAAATTACACTAGGCAGGTTCTTCGATATAACTTCTCAAGCTACGTAGCATTGCAGAGCCGGTTTTTCATGATGAATTTTATCGTTTTTGACCAAAACCGATAATTTTTGGTAAATATCCGCTAAAAAACGGAAATTGAAAAAAAATCGGCTATGCAGTGTCACGTATGTTTAAAAGTTATATTATAAAATCATCGTATCCTTTAGTTTGAAGAAAACAGATCTGATTTAAATTGAGATACAAGTATTTAAAACTTTTAAGCTTGAGAGATTCGATAACATGTTTTAAATCAACACTGAAAAAAAAATGTATTTTGAACATTTTAAAAACTGCAAAAGACATATTATATGTCACATACAGTGGGTGAACAAATGGGCAACAGTGACCAAAGGCAACCAGTGAGACCAATGGGCAACACTTTTTCGCAGATTTGATTTTTTCAGCCTATGAGACCAATGGCAACACCTGAATTTTGGTAATTTTCTATAAGCAATTTTTTCGATTCACCCATAATTTTGTAAATTTATAATAAATTAATATATATTGTGAAATTTCACAATAAATTGGAAATTTATAATCTAGACAAACATCGAAAACTGTTCTTAAGGGGTTGTGGGTGTAAATGAAACAAGCGTGAACAAAATTGTTGTTTTATCTTGAATCAGCTAAAGAAAACAATTCAGAAACTACAATATTTTAACCAAATCAGATTGGTTTATTTTGATTGGCCCCGCGTATGCGTGGACGTAGATGACAAAACAAACACACCAGAAATTTTACCTACTGCTGGAGAAATTATATCAATGAACTATTTTACTTATAAAACCAACAAGATAATTTTTTCAACGAGCTTCTGGTAAAATGAATCACATTCATACGTTTCATAAATATTCTGTTTATTCAATTTGAAACAAAAATTGACTGAGCATAATCAGATTTAAAGAAATTTCTGAATTTCATTTTTACCGCCTAAAAACCAAGGAAGATTTTTTAAACCGGACCTCCGGTAATATTTGAACATGTCGATTTTTCCGAAACATCTTGTTTTATTCAATTTAAAGCAAAATTGACCGAGAATTAACAAATTTTTGTGAATGAAGAACAATTTTTACCAGTTTTCGATTGCCGCACCGGCAGGCCATCCTACACCAGAATCAAAAAAATTTACTCGCAGTTGACAGAAAAGGTTTAGTCTCCGTATTTTTTTTCTCATTTATTCGTTATCGCCCGTTATCGACCCTTCCAGTCCAGCTGAGAGAGGGCTATTTTCCCCAGCAATCCAACTTCTACACCCACAACCTCTAAAGCGGGTGGTCAGGGCTAAGGATTTTCGGTCTTTTTGACTTTGGAACTAATAGGTTGAGAAACAAGAGATCATAGGTTACATACTTTACGGTTTAGAAAGCTCAGACAATTCGCTCGTCATTATTTGACAATCCGGTAACGCATTTTCATATTTCGGAGTAGCGCTATAGGGGATAAAAGGTTGGAAATGACGATTTTTTAAATCGATTCTCTTCCGTGAATATAAGTGAAATTTAATTTAATTTTACACTTTCGAGGAAACTAAAATGACAATGAAATGTTGGAAAGGATTTTTGAATTTTTGCTCTTTAGAAAGCTCTTGAGCGCAAAAATTGCGTATTTCAGTCATTTTCAAAAAAATCGATCTCTCTCCGTCAATTTATACAGATTTTCAAATGACATGTAGAAAACCTTCTGTTAAACACTTTTGAACAAACTTGTTTAGGAAATTTTTTGGTTTAATTAGTTCTCTTGTTACGTAACAGGGCACTTGTTACGAGGTAGTAAAATTGTTTTTGCTCCAAATGCATCTAAAACCCGACATTATATAGTAAATCGACTCTGGGAATCATGTTTGATAGTTTTAAGGCGTATCTGCTGTAGTATTTCAGGAGAGTTAATTACATCTTCATTTCCAATTTTTCATGAGTTTTAAATTTGTTAAGAAATTTATTCAAATTTTCATAATTTTCCGGGGAAATAAGTTTTGTAATACATATGGGAATAAAAACTTTTGATAGTCTACAAAACAAATTTATTTTACTTTGTGCCCCGTGTGAATTGAATTGACAAATGTTTGAATGTCAAATAATTTTTGTTTGTGATCTAACTAATCAACTGGCGCGGTATTTCTCAGAGTATGCGTTATCAAAGCCTGATGGTTGAAAAAAAAGACGGTTAATATTTCTTTGATGAAACCCTAATTAATGGTCGGCTAATCATTTTGGCTCTATGACTGTAATCCGAAAACGGTTACCGAACGACATGTATTCGTGTTTTAACTAGTGCGCGATACGAAAAAAACGTGGTAGCTGGGACTTTTGCTTTCGCCCAATTCATTTTTTGGAATTTCTGAATTACCCAGAAAAATTCTACAAAGTTTTATTAATCAACTAGAATTCTGAAAACTGCCAACTGTATTTCGAAAAATATATAAATTTTGTTTTTCGAGAGTTTCAAAATCCTTAAAAAAAAACTAGACAAGATACGAACTTCTAGTTTTGCATTTGAGACTTCGCCGTATTTCATTTAGTTAAAATAAATATATTTTTTGTCAAAAACGGTTTCCCAACGACCTTAAATTAGGTTGCAAATAATGCGCCGATAACGGAGAACCGTGTATGCTAGGACATTTTGGTATTGCAATCATTTTTGAATTACTGAATTACCAGAAAAGCATTTACACAGTTTTTTTTCTTAGCATACACAGTTCGACAAAGCTTGCCCTGACCACCCCCTTAATTTTCAGAAAATACATGATATCAAATTAAAAAAATCGGACTAAGGTGAGACCAATGGGCAACACCCTTCGTGTGAACCCAATCGCAACACTTTTTCTGAAAGCTCGTGTGTTGCCCATTGGTCCACCCACTGTATATCATTATTCTAAATTGACCAAACGGAGAGATGCGTATGAGAGCCATGATTTTTAATCAATTTTTAAATAACCTTGTAAACTGTTATCTGATTTTTGTAAAAATCTCGAGGTTAGTCGGCTCAACACCATTCCATTCAATTTATCCTTTTAAAATTTCAACTCTCGCCCGAAGTTAAAAAAAAATGCAAATAAAATGTTACATTTTTGAAAAAAACAGACGTTTTTTATGTTTATAAACCGATTCCGGGCAAAAATCGAATAAGTTTAATGAATACGGTTTTATGCCTCGCACCTGAAACTGTAAACATAATTTAGATGACGAAAAAATTATATACCGTACATGTATCGGTAGTTGCAAATTTCCATCATTTTACACCCAAACTTGCTTTTGAAACTCATATGAAATTGATCCCTGAACCTGAGGATTGATTGAATTTCTGGTAGATGCTACTGGTTGAGTGTCTTTTGTTGGAATGTTATATAAGCTAGGGTTGTCTAAACTGTAGATCTGCGGCTTAGGCAAACCCCCGTAGGGTTCCGGGGATGCACTTCGACCGGACCTCGAGTCTGATGGATCATCAATCATGCTTGTTAATCTGTTTAAAGTGGTTAAAGAAAGGTTTTTAGCAAGTGGTTAGGGGTTAGGCTGTCCGCAGACGAGCTAAAAATTTAACATAAGCATATTGACAAAAGACCCCGCCCCTTTTTGCTCATTTCGTATTAACAACGATCAAAAATTTCCGATCTTTAATTTGCACGAAAAAACGCACTAAAACTTAGGTACAATTTTTAAGCAGCGACAGATTTGACTGTGCCGCAGTGGACGAAGCCATTCAACTGGAAACTAAAAAGCTTTGTTGAAAAATTAAAAAAATTGCTTCGTTAGTTTACCGGTAATTCACGGTATGAAAAAATTTCAACATTTTTTTTAATGACCTGAAACGTTTGCGTTTTTGGTTCCAAGTCGGATGCAAATAACCGTTTCATGATATCTTATACTTTTCGTCCGTTGGGGCACGTTCAAATCTGTCGCTAAAAACATCAGTAAATTTGAATTGTAGTCAAAAATGAAAAAAAATATTTTTTTGTCTAGAAATTTCTGAACTTTCAAGAGTAATTTCTAGAAAAATAGTTTCGACTGAGGACAGCCTATTGGGGACAGTACACGCAAAATTGGTCTTTACGATTTTTGGCAAAAAACATTCGGAATTTTCGCGCCTATTTTGGAATCTTTTTGACAGGATTCAGCGTTCTACTGTCAATTAACGGTTAGCTAGTCGACGATTTGCCAAAAAAAAGTTACCTAAAGCAAATAATATATTTTTTCGAAACAAATGTAACCCTTTTCCTAGGCTGATTGCTGGTAAGTGAAAAATCAGGATTTTGAATTTCTAGTTCTTCGAGACGATGCCGCATTTGCATCAAATCGTGCTCAAGCTGCTGACTATGAGCTCGTTCTTCCGTTAATTCTTGATAAATAGTTTCACGATGTTGAAGTTCATCTCGGAGAGTACTGAATGTTTTAAGTTAATGATAATTAATAAAAAAAAATTGTACCAGTAAGCTACAATTGCTTTAGCAATTAAATTAAATTAATTAAAATTGCTTTATTTTGTGGTTAAATTCGAATTTTGTAAGCAGTTTTCGAGAATTCTGTGATGTAAAAATCGAAAATTTTTCAACTTTTACTATTTTTGATATTGCAAAAACCATATTAACGTTTTGAATTTTTGTCTCCAATTCTGCCATTAGGGTAGGATGTGCAGCGGGCAAATTTCTAACTTTTGAACGATTGCTATAAAAAAAAACGGGAAAAAATCTTGAGCAGAATTCAAAATGGAAAAATTTAAACAAAAAAATTTCAAAAATCCTATTTTTTACCGTTGAAAATACCGGTTTTTTATTTGAATTGGGGACGGTGAGCTTGGGTTTGCTGGGAAAATTAGTTTTTGTTTTTTTCCTGAAAATCTGACACAGTATTTTCAAAAAATTGGACCTGGGAAGAGCTGAGAAAATTTTTTAGAATAAATTGGAGTCCGACAGTCGTTCGAAATGACCAAAAATTTTCAAATTTTTTTTCAAAATGTTGCAATTTTTTTGTGATAACGGATTTACGTCTGGATAATCAGATAAATGTAGTTTTATATGCTAAAAATCGAAGTTAGTGCTCTGAATGGGTGTTTTAAAAACTCATATTATGACCACTAGATGGCGAAAAACTTTTTTTTCTGCCCGGAATCGTTTTTTTCTGGGTCAACAACCCACGTGAGACCAATGAAATTTTATAAACTACTGTATTTCTACCGCTGCGCACCCTACATTAGGGGCTTTCATAAATATAAGCGGAAGTTCAAAAACACATCCAAAAACTTGTATCAGTTACAGACTCCAAAGACTTGTAACAGTGAAGAGAGTAACAATTAACTCCTAAAGAGAGCGACTGTAGATAATATTGAAAAAAATACGTCTTATTTATGTCAAGGTTAAAATAGGGTAAAGAATTTCCTTTAAAATAATTGTATTAAATTTACCTCTGCAATTCCAAAATTTGCATTTGATTCACTTTATTTTTCCTCAGCGTCTGCCACTTTTCTTTTTCGTTATCATTCGCTTTTGGTATTGAGTGTAGATGCATATGTAAAGGTATTTGAGCGTGTTTAGCTGCTCGAAGTGACTCCAGTTCCTCGCTCATTTTCGTGGCCAAAGTTTCTAGATAACTCCGGGCATCTTTCTCGTCGTAAACCCATTGGACAATATTTCCCAGGTAACTTTCCCATTGTTCCTTTGAGGCAGACTCGCCCGAAACTTGGTCAAGTTTTAGCTGGAGGGTGACGATTTCGTCCTCAAGACGCTCATTCTCGGTGTGTATTTTTGATAGCTTTTCTTGAGCGGAATTGGCTTCGTATAGTCTGAATATATTTTGATCTTTTTTAACATTTAAACTGGAGCGTTTTAAAGACTAGCTCTGATAATAAAATATATCAAAATGAGATGAAAATTAAGCGAAGAGGAAACACTTTGTGATTGGCTCTTTCCAAAATAATTCGAGCATTTCATTGGTCAAAACCGAATTTCTACAAAACGAAAACTAGTTACCTTAATACCGGTTAGTGGATTGAAAGGCCAAAAAAAATGAAATGTATCAACTCATTGACCCTTTTATACATTTTGATTATGTTGAATCGGATGTACCATTCTCAAAAACAATCAAAAGCCTTTGTTAGAACCTTTTCTCCTTCGCTTATTACCGGTTCACTGGTCATTGGATCGGTTTCAAATTATATGATTGACAGGTATCAACTGATTGACTCTAAGATGATGAAACCGGTTGCAGAACATCGCCTCCCGATGCGGTTGCCGCTAAAAAATCCCGCCTTTGTAGTTTTTTTAAAGCAAAAACCCTATTTTTTCTCAAATTTTATACTGAAAATACCTATATAATAGATCTCCGGTTACCGGTGAACCGGTAGTTCGATGAAAAGAAAAAATTTCTCCATCGAGCTTTTTTAGTTGGCAATCGGTATTTTTTCGTGATTACCGGTTAACCGGTCATTATGTCGGTAGTTTTTAAATTTTGTCTGAAATACAACTAACAAAATCAAATCGTATATTTTCAAACTACCTTTTTTCGAAATCATGCTCCAAGTTCCGAATCCTCTCTTCATATTCTGATTTCAAATTTAGCTTTTGTTTCTCACTCAATTCATTTCTACCGTTCAGCTCTTTTTTAAGACTTGCGGTATCCTGCTGAAACGTTTTTTTAAGGGATGTTATTTCATCACATCGTTTATCGAGTTCATTTTGTAATAATTCAATTTGTTTATCATCTCCTTGGTGCGAAGACATTTCAATCTGCTCAAGTTCAAGAGTTAATTTCTGGATTTGCATTTCTTGTTCGTGCCTGAGAAAGATATCAAAATTGCAGTGAAAAGGCTGGCGGTAGTTTTATCATGATTTTTTTTTAAAGTTTCTTTATTTAAAAAAGTGTTTTTATTTAAATAATTATCCTAATATTACCAATGTCTATAGATATGTATTTAGTACTTTAACTATATCAAACGTCTATATAGAAATATATATTTTTGATGCATTTCTGAATGAAAAAAAAACAAGATTCATATTTTTCTTCACATTTTATACTTAAAATGCCTATATTATAGATTGGTGGTAGTTGAACACAAAAAACTGTTTTTCGATATCGCCTAGTATGGTTTTCCCGTTATCGTCATGAGTAGGGGAGGCCCTTTAAAAAAAACTACCTAAGAAAACTATGACATAAGCATAAAAAATTTTAATGGTAAAGATATTTTCACTATTAAAGACATGGAAATTACAGCCAAACACGACAACATTTAGAAAAAACTTTTTGGTGTCATATGACAAAATTTGACTCCAAAAAATTTTATGCCGAATGGTGAAAAAATCATGCTCATCTCTTTGAGAAAAAGATTTCAAACTAAATCACGTTTGCTATTCACCTTAAAAAATCTGGCCATTGTTTTTTTGCCTATTTTGTGGCACTCACTCAAATGTATTTACTATCTTTTCCTTATATGCTCAGATTGTTGGAGCTCATCTAGAACTCTTTTTTTAGTATGTTCTTGTTTTTTGAATTCAGATTTTAATTGTTCCGCTTGGCCTGTTAAAATTTTACAGTCCGTTTCTGACCTTCGTAATTTTCGAACTCCGACTTCACTTTCTTCCCTTATTTTTTCATTTTCGGACTGAATTTGACTCATTTGTTTTACAAAATCATCAGACTTAATTTGGAGGTTATTAACAAGTTAAAGATTATTGGATCAATTTCAATTTGTCAAAAAAAATTCACGTTCGGCCTGATTTTTTAAGGCAACGTCACATTTCTCGGTGATATAGTTGGGAACTGGTACAAACGATTTTAATTGTGGGTCATAGAATAACTTTTAAACTATGTGGCACTGCGAAGCCAGTTTTTCCAGTTCATAATCAATTAATTAATTATCGGTTTCTAAAAAAATAAGTTGAAACAAGAAATTTAGAACCAGCTCTGCAGTGAAACGTAGCTTAAAAATTTATATCATTGGACAAAAATAAAAAAAAATCGTATGGACCAGTTCCGATCCCACCGACCATTTGGGGGCTTTAAAAAGCAGACATAAATCTTTTAAAAAATTTCCAGCTTTCACTCACCATTATAATTTTTTTATTGAGGTCATTGTACTGTAATTTCATTTTTTCTTTAATTTCGGTCAATTCCGTGCGAAGATCACCTCGTTCGATTTTAATTTTGTTGAGAGATTGTTCCAAATTTTTGATATACGCAGTTTGCTGACCAGTTCCGTTTTCAGAAGTCCCATTGTGAGACTTTTCAGCAGTTGGCTCAGATTTTTCAGAAATGTCAGATTCCTGACTTTTCACCAAGTTTTGCATACCAGTGTCCGAAAGTTTTGAATTGCGAGTGAAAGTAAAGCCAATAAATGGCAAATTTTTGCCAGAAAATGACGCATTGCCAAGTTTGGGTGCCTGTGCTGAGATTCGAAAATCTTCGTGCTCATCGGGAAAGTTTGAGGTATCTGTTGGGGATTGAATTTCGGGAATATAAGGTGGGGTCATTTTTCGAATATTTTCCCAATCAATACCATCGAAAAACGGATGTTTTTTGAAGTCCTTTAACCATATTATCAAACATGAAATTAAAAAAAATACGTTTCCGTTCAAATTGAAAAAAATATGAAATATTTTTAAAAACCTTTGGAGGACTACGATTTTTATATTTTATCAGAGATTCGATTGAAGTTACCAAAATTTTATGCTCGGGTAGCTTTTTTTTAACACCGCCAACCATAGTCACAAATCCTTCCCCCTCTATGATTTTCCTAATCCAATGCGGTGAAAATGCAAGTCGAAAAGAAGAGCTATAGCTAGAGGATATCCTCTCCTTGTATTGAACAGGAAAAAAGGAGAGAAAAAGAGCGAAGATTTGATACTATGCCCCAGTCAGTCATTTTTTTCGAAGACCAAACCAGATATGAAAACAATTTTTTAATCTGTAGCGAAGTTAATTTTTGGCGACCAAAACCTTCTGTTTTTCCCGGTGATCGACTTTTGAAATAATCGGTTTTTCTGAGGCAAAAAATGAGAATTTTCAAAAAAAATTTCATAAATAAATTAATTTTAAATTTAAAATTTGTTCTTTGCACGTTTTTGTGAATCCGTTATGCAAATAAACCAAAAAAATGAGCTTACTGAGATTCGTACCAAGGAACTTCCGATCTAGAACATATTTGTTGATATATGGTATAGTTTTCGAGAAACAATCTTCGAAAAAATCGAAAATTCACAAAATTGAATTTTCTCTCGAATGAAAATACGATCCTTTAGTCCACCTTGTCCAAATCTTGTTTTCCTATCACAAATCAATGATTTAATTAACATTTTTGCATCTTCCGAAACTTCTCTCATACTTTCAGTAGGAAAATAGAATCTATCCCTATGGTTCATAATTTTAGCGTACGTTTCCGCCAGGGATTCGGCATAAAATGGGGTGTCTCCGTAGAGCATTTCGTACATGCAAATACCAAGGGACCACCAATCACATTCTTTCCCATATTTTCCTCCACCAACTTCGTACGTCTGGAGAACTTCGGGAGATATATAATCAGGGGTTCCGACAGAAGTCCGGGATCTTAAAATATTACTTACTATTTTTTCAAAGGTAGTTTTCTAAACGACACTCTTTCCATGACGCTAAAGGTCGTTTTTTGAAGGGGAAACATTTTTTCGTAAGAATTTTTTATTTTTTCGTCAAAATTTATTTTTCTGTGAAACAAAGCAGCTTGAGCATACATTTACGCTATGTAGAAAGTTAATTACGAGTCTGACGAAAAACTAATATTGGTTTTGATAAAATTTTGACGAAAAAATGAAAAATTCTGACGAAAAATTATTTTGACGAAAAAATGTTTTCCTT
This sequence comes from Oikopleura vanhoeffeni, assembly GCA_004367855.1. NCBI lineage: Eukaryota > Metazoa > Chordata > Appendicularia > Copelata > Oikopleuridae > Oikopleura > Oikopleura vanhoeffeni. The sequence goes on from SCLH01000128.1 coordinate 95,101, forward strand.
TTTTGAATGGGCCCACTGTGATTTCGACTGAGAGAACTAGAAAATATAGCGACAAATAGTTTTTTGCATGTGAAACCTTGGTAAAAAAGATATGGTGAAATTTTTTTTGGCTTCCTAGGTTGATCACATGACCTGAAATCAGTCATGGAAATTGCTTTAAATTACCGAAAAAATGTTTTTTTTGCGAATTACGGGTGAACCGGTAATCACCGGAAAAAAAGAAAAAATTTTAACCATTACAAATTCGGTTAAGATTCAGATGAAAAAAAACGTTTGTCTCTATCTAGTCTAGTTTTCTCAGAACAGATACCCCTTAAGTTGGCCCATTGTAAAAAAACGACCTTACTGAAAAACTACAGGTAAAAACAATTCCTGAAAATTTAGCACAAAATTAAGAATATCCGTCGATCAAATGATTTTGATAATGAAAGCTGAAATCGCAAAAAATTACAATACCGTAAAAATATCTAAAACCGGTATTTTGATAGGTAAAATATATATCGATATATTTTTATAAAGTTGAGTCGAAATTGACCCTAAATTAGGGATAAGTAGTGTGACAGAATACCGTATCACGATAGAGACAAAATTGGTGTTTTCGCGCCTGCCTAATTACTGTCGAGCAACAAAACTAAATCTGTTTTGTTGCTCATTCTGTTTTCCCGTTTAAGAGAATCATGTAATAAATAACAGATAAAATATAATACTCTCTCTTTATTGCCAAAACGCATTTGTCCGAGTGTAACAGTAGCGTCAAAAACTACCGGAAAATTGTTTTTAAGGCTTATATCTATAGAAAGGTTTTCGTTGAAAGTTAAGGGGGTTGTCCCTGCTGATTGTTGTAATTGCTGGGTATTTCTCACTGCTTTTCAACGGTCTATAACTTTTGTTTGGAATGTTTAAACGTAAAAAGATAAAAATGTATTGTTCCGAGAAGACTTGTTGTATAAATTAGATAAATAAAATTATTTTTTGATTCGTAACAAACTCGTGAATCATAATACGAAAACGATTTTTGAGACTGTTAATTTTTTCCCAGCAGTCAAAAACTCGCGTAGATGATATTGAAATTAATTTTAAATTTCCCAATAGGTTCGAAACTAAGTAGTCGTCAATCTAACGCGAAGGAAATTTTCTGTTTACGTTCCGGTCATTCGTAAAAATTATTTGATTTCAATTTTTTTTTGTCAGAAAAGATTCAACGCATAAAGGCCTAACATATGTTGCGATGGAATTTTTGTCATTTTGAGTTGTTAATTGTTTATCAAAGGTGCCGCGCACACTGACGTTTCGTTGCAAAGATACTTATTTATAATAGAGAAATAATAAAAAAAGATAATATATTTTAGTAAATCATTTGAAACATATTTTTCTATGTCTATGGTGATTTTTAATTCGTTATAGTCGAACTACTCGAAAAATATTATCATGACGACANTTTTTTTTGTATTTTTCAATATTCGAATTTCGGATATAGCTTCTATAAATAGACTATGACGTCATCATAGCGCATTTTAATTAGTTGCAATCGATTCACAAGACTCAGTTCACTCGGAATGTAGGTATTATTTTTATTTTATTTTTGAAACAAAGAAACTGCATGCGTGCAAGCAAAATCAGCATGAACAACCCCCTTAAAGCTGTTCCATTTGACGTTTGTAGATATAATTCAGAAAACAAATTTCGATTTTTTTTCATCTTAGGATTTTTTCTAATAATTGGATTCAAATTATCAAATATTTCATAACCAGAATCTGTACCAGATATACCGAAAACCGGAAGTTTAACCCCTGGAATCACAGAAAAAAAAGTTCCGCCAAGGCACCAGAGCCTATTATATCGGCTCTACTTTGGACGTTGTTTACAGAAAGCTCAAGGTAGTTGAAAGCTCCCGATTACTTTTGAAATAGGAAAGTTTGAAAAATTTATATTTAATTGCATTAATCAATTTCAAATTCTAGAATTTTGATTTTTCAGTTCTAGAAATATAGTTGGAGAACTAAGGATGGTAAGATATCACGTGATACGTGCTCATCGTAGTCTTCACAAATTTTATTTTTTATGGGTACAACGCTCAAGTATCTGCCTACGTCACACTTTAATCCGATTAGATCTATATATCACCAAATCAAAGTTATTTTAAAAAAGTAAAAAAAAATGAGAAAAAAATACAAATATTCTATGAAAAATGGCTAATTTTCCAAATAACAAGCAGATTGATATACTTTCAATTATAAATTCTTAATAATAGTATTAACAGTGACAGTGTGGACAATTTTGAATTGATTAAATTAATTTTTATAATAATCCATTTTTTTTCAATGGAATACTTATATTGGAAAATTTTGAAATTTCAACTTCCAAAAAAAAATATCTGTCCCAAGATACGAATAAAGTTTTACTGTTAAGTGTTTTTTATGACACAAAACACTTCCTAAAAACAGGCAAATCTCCAACATTTGTATTTGATGTCTAAGTTTCCGACAATAATTTTTCCGGATAGTAAAACTTCGGCGAAAATCTCAAAAAATCACTCCCCGTTAATATTCGAACCAAATATCCCCAAAAAAAATTTGGAGTAATTTTTTTCGGAATATCCGCAAAATTCTTTTATAATTAATATATGACGGGGTTTCACTTTGCAGGCACGCTCTAGTAACATCCACTGTGGTAACCGATTTCAGGAAAACGGCTGATCAAATTCCAAAATTATTTCTGTACTTCATTCGAGAGGGTTATGGGCAAAAATTTGAGCTGGTCTTGAAACCAGCTGGTCCACATACCGTATACCGGGGAAAAACGCGTTAAATCTTAAATTGTCGGTTCATAGTCCCTGTTATGATATGGAGTTTATGATTTTTTTTCTCAACTTCGGCTTCAAAATTTTTTGAGCAATATTTTTGGGGTCAATTTTTGTAAATATGAAACCCCAAAAGATCAAATTTGATATGACCCGATGGGGTCATATTACATTGCATACGGAAGAAATTTTATCACATTCCGAATATATAAAAATTATTTTTTTATTATGTAATATGACCCCTTTATGACCAAAACAAGAATTTTAAACTTTTAAAAAACCTTAAGACCTCTGATATATCGTTATCTATAACGACTTAATAGCTTGATGTTTACCAACCAATTCGCTCTGAAATTTTTCAGGAATTAATTCTTGGGGTTAAATTTTGTATATATGTATTATATATATAGATCAAATTTGAAATATGACCCGCATGGGTCATATTATCATTGCATACAGAAGGAAATTTTAATCAGCGATTCCGAATATATAATAAAATAAAAAAATATTAATGTAATATGACCGCCGGTTATGACCAAAACAAGAATTATAGCAATTATAACTTGAAAAACTCAATTCCGGAGGGACCGAGATGTAGTTTGGGGCATCCTGGACGCTCTAACTCCTGTGGATGGGCTGGGAACCGACTTCTAAAACCTAGCTTTTGACGTTCGACCTTGCAAGAAAGGTTACTAAGCAATGTCGTACTGCACGCCATTGGCTGAAGGTTAACAAAATCATCTACGGCAGTAATTAATTAGAACAAATGTTTAAAAAAAAACATTTTTTGCCGCATTGACGGCATTAATGCCATGTACCAAAAAATACTACTGCGTAGGACTGATTTTAAAACCACAACCTCCGGTTGACGAGTCTGCAATGACCTGGGTTCGATCCCTGGAAGTTTGAGCACTCCATACCGTCTCACTTTTAATGGGAAATTAATCCTCTTCAGACGGCACTGGTTTTGGTATTTTTTGACCACTACCAAAAGCCTAAAAGACTCCTCTCATTCTTGAGAACAAATACCCCTTACACCTCTTAACTCTTCGGGAAAATAAATTCTAAATATATTCTATCGCGATTCATAGACAACAAGTAATTCCGAATTACTCTTGAGAAGAATTTTATATATCATTTTCGTGACCTGAGGGCAAATTTTCAAAACATGTTATATACCATGAATGAGATCATTATGTTTAGTGAAAGTGTCGATTTTTGCGTTTTTGAAACAGTTTGGACGACATTTTTAAATTTACCTTGGAGTCTTAGCTAATGAAATATAAGATTATTGAAAAATCATGAAAACGATTTCATAGACGAAGCCAGATACATTTAAAAATTTGATTAATGGCACTTTTTTAGTGCGTAGAGCTCATTGATATCAAGTCTTTATAGATTACGCGATATCGATGTTCAATGATATGTTTTTAAGGTTTTTATGCTCTTTTGTTTTGGTCATACCGGGGTCCATATTACACAATTATTTTTTATCTTCAATATTGAATGAAATGTTGACCATATACGGGTTTTTTTGATGTTGATCTTTCGGCTGTCATGTTACAAAAAATTTTGACCCAGATCATTCTCTGAAATTTTTTAGACCGATGGCGGTGAAATCACTATCATGGCTTTCTTGATACGGGATAATCGATAGCCATTTCCACCATTTATTTCGTAACCCCACTAGAAAATATAGGTGGATTCTTCTGAAATTTTGGAGGGGGTTATTACATAATGACATGAAAAAAAAATTATAAAAAAAATTTTGGTCGTCACGTGATCAAAATAATAGCGATTTTTTTCCGTTTTTTCAAGTATTTAATTAATATAAAACTGATGCGAAATCGTAGTTTTTGGGTCAACGTAACTTTATAATGAAATTAACCACACTTTATTGGAAAAAAAAATATAAAAAATTTCAAATTAGATGATTTTTGGCTCCCACCTCGATTTCGAGGAAAAAAAAACGTAAAAGTGAGAAAAAAGGGATGCCCGTTTGATTCCGACTTAAATTATTTTTATTCCAAATTAATAAGCCGCCTCGTTGAAACTTAGTAGTATCCAGTTTTTTGGTACATTCGAATCACTCCAGCTATTCGAATGTGGATTGTCTCTTCCTGGAATATATTATTTCTTTTTATTGGTTATAGTTGCTGAAAGTCTGCAAAAAAATTTTCTAGCGCGATATTTTTTTTCCAGTTGTATGCGAGTGAAGTCTTAGAAATATTTTTTGCTGAGTATTTTCTAGCACTGGAAAAAAAATTTGCTGAAAATTTTTTTGCAGACTTTTCAGACATTTACAAAATGAAAAAAAATTTTTGAAAAATTTTTCGAAAAAATTCGAAAAATTTTTTTTCATTTTTTTTTAAATCGCTAAACGTCTGCAAAGAAAAATTTTCAGCAAATTTTTTTTCCAGTCGTAGACAAATACTCAAAAAAATTCACAAAAAGTGTAATATACACCATCTATCTGAGATGTATGTACATATTTTGAATATGTGAAAATTGGCTTCTTCATATTTCAGAAAAATATTTCCAGAAATTATTCGAAAATAATTTAATTCAAATGTTTTGAAGATGTTTTAAATTTAAAATAAATTTCAATCTAAGATATTTTGCAAGTTTTTAATAATTTTGGAAATGTTAAGAAGGTTTTAATTTGTAATATATTGGTAATTTTAATTCAAAATATTTGAATGTTTCAGTTAAAAAATTTATTTAAGATATTTAAAAAGTTATTAATCTAAATATCTGAAAGTTTTTTAATTTAACATATATGAAAATTTTATATTTGAAATATTTGAGAGTTTATAGTGTATTATATTATGTCGAATACTATTTAACTTAAAAATTATTGTGAAAACTATTTTTTGTCGGGACGTATGCTACGAAATTTCTGGAAATATTTTTTTTGTTTTTGTTTATTATTTAATTTTGTAAAGTATTTTTGAATAATTGGGTAGGAAAATTTCAAAAAAATTTTTTTGCGGGCGTTTTCAAGCGATTATAAAATTTGAAAAAAAAATTTTGAAAAAAAATTGTTTTGAAAAAATTTTTCTAAAAAAATTAAAAATTTTTTTTTCGAATTTTTAAATAGCTGAAACGCCCACAAAAATTTTTTTCTTGAAAATTTTTCTCCTACCAATTATCAAAAATACCTTAGAATTTTTAACAAAAAATTTCTAAATTTTTTTTTCATACACCCGGGATCACCGTGGATTACTCATTACTATCATCAAATAAAAGACTTAATGATCTTTTCCATGAAAAAAAAATCAAGACTGGAAGGTAGTGAAGGGGTTTTATAGCCAAAAACCTGTTTTTTAACATAAAAATAAATTTTTGATGAAAAAAGACAATTTTTCGAAAAAATATTCAAAATTTTATCGGAAGCGCATAAATTCAGCATAGACCATCTTTATCAAAACACAACCCTGTTAGTCGCATTTTGGCCCAAAATCGAATGGTGGTGCTAGATATCGAGTTTTCAAGTTATAATTGTCATAGATTCTTGTTGGTCATAACGGGGTTCATATTACATAATAATTTTTTTTTTTTATATATTCCGGAATCGTGATAAAATTTCCTTCTGTATGCAATGTAATATGACCCATGCGGGTCATATTTCAAATTTGATCTTTTGGGGCATATTACAATTTAACCCCAAGAATAATTCTCTGAATTTCAGAGGCGAATGGTGGTAAATCAGCTATTAGTCGTTATAGATAACGATTATATCGAGGTCTTAAGGTTTTTAAAAGTTAAATTTTTGTTTGTCATAGAGGGGGTCATATTAATATAAAAAATAATTTTATATTCGGAATCGTGATAAATTTCCTTCCGTATGCAATGTATATGACCCATGCGGGTCATATTTAATTTTGATCTTTTGGGTCATATTACAAAATTTGACCCCAAAAAATATTGGCTCAAAAAAATTTGAAGCCGAATGAGAAAAAATCATACTCATTCATCCAGGGACCTAGAAACCGACAATTTAAGATTTAACCGTTTTCCCGTAGTGACCAGTGGTTGAGACCCAGCCCATTTTTTTGCCCATAACCTTCTCGATGAGTACAGAATAATTTGGAATTTGATCAGCCGTTTTTCCTGAAATCGGTACCACAGTGGAGTGTTACTAGAGGGCCTGCAAAGTGAAACGCCGTCAATGTATCGAAGAAACAATTCTGTGACATTTTTTTGCCTTTTTTTAGAAGGTTTTAGGTAGGCTTGACGATAATATTCGGCTCTATGATTCCAAGGGTTAAAGGAAAAAAAAGTTTATTCACCTTACAAATCCGTCTGATTGCATTCTAAGACAAGAACCAAAATCTGCCAATTTTATATGGCCACTTTCATCTATAAGAATATTATCTGGTTTTATATCTCGATGAACATATCTGAGCTGATGTAACGATTCTATGGCGATGGTTATCTCTGCGATATAAAATTTTGCCATATTTTCCGGTAGTTGATCGTCGAATTTTGATATAAGAGTCATTAAATCACCACCAGGATAATAGTCCATGATTAGGTATAAATTTGAGCTATCTTGAAATGCATAGTGAAGAGCGGTGATCCATTCACTATTGTCACGGACAAGCACATCACGTTCTTCTCGAAAACAAGCAGTATCTTAAAAATAAATGATAATTTTTTCTAAAAATTAAGTTAACTTTGTTTTGTTTTTAATAAGGTTTCAAAAATAAATTTCATATAATCACCTTTTAAGATTTTCTCGTTAAAATATATTTTGGGCAAAAAGTTGAAATTTTACCCAATCCAAAAATATTCAAAAGATGAGAGATTACATATAAAAAAAATATTCATATGTCAACTAGATACCTACGAAAGAAAAGCCGTAAAAAATTTAGAACATATTTTTGTATAAAAAATCGAGTTTAAACTTTGAAAAGTGTCCTTAAGGTGNTCTTCCGAGATTACTGAAATAGTTTAATTTTAAGTTTTAGTTTAAAAAAATGGGAAACAATGGCCTGATTCCGACCATTTTGTTAAAATTTTGGCTAAAAAAATCGCAAAAAGTGACCGCAGGGCCCTGTAATTGATATGCTGTAATGATTTTGTATGTTACAAAGGAAACAAAACTGCTATTTTTTGCAGTTTTTTCCACAGAATATACCACAGGTTCTTGACAAAATGTAGAAAAAACCATATTTTCCAAAATTACAATTTCATTTTTTCATATGAAGAAAAAAATTCTTGCTCCCGGTGAACCTCATTTACCGGTTCAGTCAACATGCGATCGTAAAAATCTAGAGATAAATTTACCTCGTCACAATTATCGCCAGCAATGCCTTTAGTTGTGCAAGAACATTTTCCAGTGACATGATTACAGGATTTGCCGTGACGTCCGCATTCACATTTTTTACAGGAACCTTTGTTCAGAGCGACCCCATAATATCCTTCCTAAATCAATCGTATTAATCAAAAAAGTAAATAAAATTTACTGAAATCTAAACGCCACTAGGGTAGCTTTTTTTCAACTCCCCCCACCCTACTCAGTCATTTTTCTCGAAGACCGTACCAGATAGCAACAAACGGTTTTCTGTTATGTGTAGCCAAGGTGGTTTTTTTTTAGGAACTACGCCCAAATGACGGCTTTCAGGTATTTTGAAACCCCATAAGACTATATGTTGGCAGATCGAGAATTTAATTCCGCGACTCGCGTTGGATTTTGTTTTTTTGAATTTCTGACCGTTTCACCGTAATGGCGATTTCCGGTCGGTCCAATTTTCAAAGTTGTTTCAATCAGGCCAAAATTCGGTCTGTAACTAATACGGGTACAGAGAGTTCGAATCTGATATCAGATTTTTTCGATGACGTCATTAGGAGTCATTTTGGGGTCACTTTAGAACTTCATTGAAATATAACCTTTATAGATATAAAAACTTAAGAAACAAGAGTAATTCAGTGCCAGGAATTCAAATCTGATATCAGATTTTATCGATGACGTCATTATGAGTCATTTTGGGGTCACTTTAGAACATTCATTGAAATAGAACCTTTATAGATATAAAAATCGGCCCAATAGGGAATTGATAAAGGAATCCAATCTGATATCAATTTCACTTCTGACGTCATTATGAGTCATTTTTGGGTGACTTTGGAACATTTATTTAGAAAATAGCCTTTATAGATATGAAAACTCGGCCCTATAAGTAATTGAGTACCAGGAATCCAAATCTGATATTAGATTTCACTTGTGACGTAAATATGAGTCATAATAGCGTCACTCCATAACATTCAATTAAAAAGGCATTTATATATCGATTACGGGGACTCCTGGGTTTTTTACTGAACCAATTACCCACTCAAGCCCACGCACCTTTGCAGCCATCAAAAAATTTGAAGTCCATCTTGATTAATCGTGATTATTTGGACTGATAATATTACATGTACTTTTAAATGTAAAGTATTTTTTGGTTGGAGAAATTTCCAGATATTCAGAGAAATGAAAGAAGATGTTTTTATTTGGACTCTAAAGGCTCATATTTTTATTTCAATCGGGTATTTCTGCTATGTTTTAAAAATTTGAAAAACAATTTGCGCGCCAATTAGAATCATTTCAAACATTCTTTTTCATTTCGTCGAAGCATTAATGGCGTCCCCAAGTGATATCTGATAACAAATTTGGATTCCTGGTACTCCAATTACTTATAGGGCCGAGTTTTCATATCTATAAAGGCTGTTTTCTAAATAAATGTTCCAAAGTCCCGCAAAAATGACTCAAATGACGTCAGAAGTGAAATCTGATATCAGATTGTTGAATTCGCTGGTTAATCAATTCGCCTATTGGGCCGAGTTTTTATTCATATAAGGTAACTTTTTTTTAAAGGACCACCCCTCTCAAACGCAAACGGTAGGTGATATCGAGAAACGGGTTTTTTGTTTCTGATAGCCAAGAAAAATTTTAACCCGAAGAGAATGATTTCGTATTTTTGACTCCGACCGGTGACCGGTAATCACCGAAAAAAACACGGTAAATTCGTTTATAGAGAACTAACCCACATAAACAGGTTTAAAATTGGTTTGTGGTGATAAATTTTCAGAGAAATATTTTGACTTTTTTAATTTGGAACCAGACACCATGGTGGGCCACACCTGGTGGAGTATAACACGATACATTGAAAATGGGCACTGGTAGTTTATCTGAACCTAAAAACATACGTATTCGGATTACTTTTTCAGAGAAAAAAATTTGGTCAATATTTATTTTGAACCTCAGACACCAACTGGGGAGTAAACACGATATTTTTTATATCGACACTGGTTGTTATCTGAACACTACAAATATACTTATCTTGGTAACATTTCAAGAGAAAAAATTTTGCCAGTATTTATTTGACACAGACACGCAACCTGGTTGGAGTAAACACGGATATTTTTATATATCACACTGGGTGTTTATCTGAACCTACAAACTATACTTTCCTGGTAACATTTCCAAGAGAAAAATTTGGCAATATTTATTTTGACATCATACACCACCTGGTCAATTTGTTTACTGACATGTATGTTATTTCGAGATAAAATATTCTGCATATTTTTAAAATAACGTCCTGCAACAGCATGCATGTAAGAATTTTGAAATTAAATGTTTTTTAATCTTAAAAAATAGAACCTCTCTTTGTCTAGATCGATTTGGCGAAACAAAAAATCCGTTACATATCCCGCTTTGCATTGGCGCACCATTACAGAATATTCGATGCTTACGAAATCGATTCTTTTCGAACCCCACAGGCTTTGCTGCAGTTTTTATGTGAATACACGACAACTACTTATCAGAGTTATTTCGGTGGCAATTCCCTTTATATCCATACCATACATTTTTGAAAACGGCTTTAATAAATTGATTTTTAATCGGCATTCGAGTTTTTACGAATTTTCAAAGTCATCCTCACGAATAGTTCGAAATGTATAGCCAAATTATTGTAAAATAATCAATTTTTTGGAATGGGGTTCCTAGAGAAATACGAAAAACCCAAAGTTTATTTTGGACAAAAATGTAAAAGTTCTACTATACATGCTAAAAATGTTCTCTAGAAAAAAGTAGTGTTCTCAAAATTTTATCACTAGATAAAAGTTAGCCCCTCAAATTCAAATTTTCTCTTTTGAAAAGTTACCCGCATTAAGGTTATATTTTAGGTTCAGATAACATACCAGATTGTGTTTTTTTTGTCCATATAAAAACAATACGGTACTCCGCCAGGTGGTGTCCGGTGTCAAAATAAAATTATGGCCAAATTTTTCTCTTGAAAAGTACGCGCGAGTTAAGTATATGTTTTAGGGTCAGATGAACATACCCAAGTGTCCTATACAAATATCGGGGGTAATCCACCAGGTGGTGTCTGGTGCGAAATAAATCATTGCCAAAATTTTCTCTTGAAATGTTTACCAGAAAGGTAAAGTATAGTTTGTAGGTGCAGGGTAACATAACCAGTGTCGATAAAAAAATAATCGTGTTTTACGTCCACCAGTGGATTGTGTCGGGTGCAAAATAAATATTGCCAAATTTTTTCTCTGAAAAAGTTAATCCAGATAAGTAGTTTTTAGTTCAGGATAACATACCAGTGCCATTTTCAATGTATTCGTGTTTACTCCACACAGGTGTGCCCACCATGGTGTCTGGTGTCAAATTCTAAAAAAGTCCAAAAATTTTCTCTTTGAAAATTTATCACCACAAACCACATTTTAAACCTGTTTACTGTGGTAGTTCTCTATAACTGTAATTTAACCGGTGTTTTCGGGATTACCGGGTCAACCGTCGGAGTCAAAATACGAAAAAAATTCTCTTCGGTTAAAATTTTCTTGGCTTCAGAAACAAAAAACCGTTTGCTCGATATCACCTACCGTTTGGTTTTGAGAGGGGTGGTCTTTAAAAAAAAAGTTACTAAGTGTTCTATTTCAATGAATGTTCTGAAAGTGACCCAAAATGACTCATAATGAGGTCTTGATTAAATCTGATATCAGATTTGAATTCCTGCACTGAATTACTCTTGTTCTTAAAGTTTTATATCTATAAAGGTTATATTTCAATGAATGTTCTAAAGTGACCCCAAAATGACTCATAATGACGTGATCGAAAAAATATGATATCAGATTCGAACTCCTGTACCGTATTAGTCAATCACAGACGAATTTTTGGCCTGATTGAAACAACTTTGAAAAATTGGACGACCGGAATCCGCCATTACCGGGCACCGGTCAGAAATTCAAAAACTAAATCCAACGCGAGTCGCGGAATTAAATTCTCGATCTGCCAATATATAGTCTTATGGGGTTTCAAATACCAGAAAGCCGTCATTTGGGCGTAGCTCCTAAAAAAAAACACCTTAATATTTTAATAAAAATAAGAGTTTTCGAAGTTAAAATTCGATTGTCACAGTTTTTACGGCTTACCTGTCGTATGTATCAAGTTGACATGTGAATATTTCTTTTTATATGTAATCTCTCATCTTTTGAATATTTTTGGATTCGGAAAAATTTCAACTTCTTGCCCAAAATATATTTTAACTTTATTTGTTGTAATTGAGAAAATCTTTAAAAAGTGAGTATATGAAATTTATTTTTGAAACCGTATGAAAAACAAAACAAATGATAGCAAAATCGATTGCAATTCAAAAAATTTAAGCGAGAATTCACTGAATGTTGCAAATGTATTTATATATGTAAAACGACTTGATATCTCTTAAACAAAAATCCCCCAGAAAAAATTCGTAAACCGACCTGACAAATTCTCAATTGCCGTGACAAACATAAGATATGTTACATAACCCAAACTTATTTACCAGAACGTTTGAGTAACCGGTTTTAATCATCGAATTTATTTTTTTTAAATCGACATATTTTGATGGAAAATATTTGGAAATTTACCTATTTTTTCGAGCATATGCCATTTTGACAAAGTTTTCATAGCGTAAATAGTCCCGCTCCCCTTTTGCCTGACCAAACCCACTTCTCCAAATGCTCCTCGCCCAATAACTTTGAGCGTTTCGAAATCATTTCGCCTAACTCGAAGTTCACTAACTCGAGTGACAAAAGGTTTTGCCCAGTCTAGAAAATCAGCTATTTGACGCTCGCGACGAAGATTTGAGGCAGAGAGCTCATTATAGAGAACTTCGAGGATGTCCAGTAATGTTTCGTATGAGACACCCTTGGTTAAGATTTAAATATTTTAGAGTGAAAAATTCAAAAAACTAAAATTTAATTTTTTGAAAAATTTTCGCATGAAATTAAAAAATCAAGTACATTATATCAAATACATATGTATTTACTATTATAATTTTACTCAAATTCATGTTAGCTAAAAAATAAGTTTTCATTGGGTCTTTTAAAAAAAATTTGCATGTACTTTTTCAAAAATCGTTTATCTCTATTATAAAAAATGGAAAATTATAATCCGAAAAAATCGATTTAAAAAAATTACAAATTTTTCCAAGAAAAATAAAATTATCAATGTTTCCAAAAACCAATCAGTTTATTTTACTAAATTTATAAAATACAGTAGAAAGCATCTAGTAGGGCGTGAACGGGCTTTAACTTTTACCACTCTTTACTGTATAATTTTTTGCTTTCATATTTATATTTTTTTTTAAATTTCATCATAAAATTTAAATGCGTTCCTGAACATGATCTCCACTTGAAACGTTTCCATTTGGTCGAAGAACAAGTTGTTCTAAATGTTTTAGACGAACATCGGCTGTTTGTGACTTCAGTTCTGCCATTCAAATTTTTCTAAAATGCCATTTAATCATTTGAATTTTAACCGATTCCCTCTAATATATCTAAAAAATATGGGTTACTTTTTGATAGAAGTCAAAAGTTTCGATTAATTTTTGATAAGACTTAATTTGTACCGCTAAATTACGAAATTGATTCTTTGCAAAATTTAGATAATAATTTGTCAAAAATCGGAAAGATTTACGAAAATAAATACACGGAATATAAATTTAGAGCGAATAAAAATTCAGTTTAGTCGAATGTTCTCGAAAACGGTACCTCCGATCGGAAAATTTCCAAAAATGGTTGACTTTTACGTCGAATGTTTAGATCTCAACAAATAGACGATTTTCGTTATCGGGTGAATGTCCGGTATACCGGTGAAAATCGGTTAATTCTAAAAAATAAAATAATTTGGTTAGTTCTCCAAATACCCCTTTTTAAACATTTAACTGTTTCTCACTCGTATACCGGACATCAACCAGGATTGGAAAATAGTATATTTGCCGAAATCTAAACATTAGACGGCAAGGGTACAAAACGCAGGCCAAAAAAATATGGCCCGTCATGGGGCCCATTGAGGGTAAAACGACCTCAGGAATCCGAATTCGAAAAAGGTTAAGCTCTAAATGGTCCACGAAAGCCGCTAGAGAGCAAAAACGCAGGCTATATGCAGGCTAAAAAAAAATACGCCTATTGGGACGAATCGACCCCAGGAATCAAATTCGAAATAGGTTAAGCTCTAAATTGACCACGAAAGCCGCTAGAGAGCAAAAACGCGGGCCATGTGCAGGCTAAAAAAATGAGGCACGGGATAAATCGGTATCGGAAAAGCCGAAAATGACCGTAAAAATTTGAAAAAATGCCCACTCCAGCCGATAGAGAGCAATAAGTAAAAATTAAGAAGAATTTTTTTTTTCAAATAATGTAGATGTTCTTGTTTGCAATCAAATTTTGCATTTCGTACATATTTTTTCAAATGAATACACAAAGTTCAGAATCACCTTATTTGAAAATTGGCCTTTTTCAAGAAAAGTTTTTGTTTGTCGATGTTCTAACATCAAAAAAACTATCGAATTTACTTTTTGTTCTAAATTTCCGCTCGAATTTACATCGATATCAAATTTTTCTAAAAAAAATTGTTCGGGAGAGATATAAAATATTGATTTTCCATGCTACCAAATTTAATCTGAATATATAAACTTTCTGTAGGCAGGGTTTTTCAAACAAAAAATATTTTACGTAGCTTTTTATAATGAAAGCCACTCTTGTCAGCATAATTACTCCGAGATTATAAGAGATATCGACAAACGGTTTTTTTGTATCATGTACCAAAGTAAATGTTTGACATGGAAAACTTTTTTGTTTTTCCAAGTCAACTGGTAATAGACCTTTTGAAATTAGCGGTTTTCTGAGGCAAAACATGGGAATTTTCGCATATATACTGATAGTATATTGATCTAAAATTTTTTATTTCGACACTATTTTCAATAGAAGTGTCTCCCGGCGGGCCCTACCGGAGGCTGTATGTATTATTGTGTGCACTTGGGCATGACAACACTTTTTAATGTGAAAAAACAAGGATTGATGCAAGAAAATATGATTCTAATGGTGAACCGTCTAATGCAATTCAATAAATTAAAGTAATTCTATTCAAAATCATCAAATTTAGATTTTTATTAGGTTTCTCTCTTTAATTATTATTAAGATAGCATTGCTTCCCGGCGGGCTTTGCCGGGGGCTGTATTATGTATAATTCTGTACACTAAGGGCATGCCAAAACTTTTTGATTTAAAAAAATGTTTGAAACTAATTTTTACAATACAATTTTGTCCGTGAATAGCATTTCAAAAAGTTTTGCCTCCCGGCGGGCCCTGACGGGGCTATCATATGTTACAATTTTTGTTTAAAAGACAATTGTGTACACTAAGGGCATGGCAAAATTTTATTCTTGCCTACATGATACAAAAAACATGGGAATTTTCGAAAAATATTTTTTTTTATAAATATATCGATCTAATTTTTTTTAATTTGACACAAATTTCAATAGTATTGCCTCCCGGCGGGCCCTGCCGGGGGCTGTCATATGTATTATTGTGTACACTTAGGGCATGCCAAAACTTTTTGATGTGAAAGATCTGGGATTGATACAAGAAAATATGATTCCCATGGAAAACCGTCAAATGCAATTCCATTAATAAAAATAATTGTATTTAAAATCATTAAATTAAGATTTTTTATAAAGCTTCTCTCTTTAATCATAATTAAGAAAGCATTGCCTCCCGGCGGGCCCTGCCGGGGGCTGTCATATGTATTATTGTGTACACTTAGGGCATGCCAAAACTTTTTGATGTGAAAGATCTGGGATTGATACAAGAAAATATGATTCCCATGGAAAACCGTCAAATGCAATTCCATTAATAAAAATAATTGTATTTAAAATCATTAAATTAAGATTTTTTATAAAGCTTCTCTCTTTAATCATAATTAAGAAAGCATTGCCTCCCGGCGGGCCCTGCCGGGGGCTGT
>SCLH01000128.1:131535-143464 GCA_004367855.1 Oikopleura vanhoeffeni
ATTTATAGAAAATGGCAGATTAATTCCAGCCGGAAGTCAATTTCATTGATTTCTATAAAAAAATTTCATCGGTATCGAGTTGATGAAAGCTCATGGTCCTACTGAGAAAAAATTTGCTTACGTCAGGTGAAATTTTTGATCCCTTATATTCTAGAATCAAGTAAAACATGAAAATTTCAAACTTAAAAACGAAATTTTCTCAAACGATCGGTCGATTTTTTTTTAAAGTTTGATATAATTCGTAAACACATTGTCTTCTCAATTTTAGTGTGAACTTTTTTTTAATCATTGCTATTAATAGAAAATTGCATTTTGGTTCCACGGAAGTCAATTTTTGGAGTTTCTAGAAATTTATTTTCATTCCGATTGTACCGAAAAGTACCCTCAAATTGAAGCTACTGCAAAACGGAAAGTAAAAAGTTCTACTCACTTTTACTTATTTTTAGAATTTTCAATAAAATTGATGGTTATGTATTTTTTCTCAAAAAATACTTAGAAAAAATCTGAAAAAACTCGAATTTTGAGAAAAATCTCGAAAATTTTTTTTTGTTATGATAAGAGCAGAAATGCATTTTTGTTGCTTTGAGGCGTATTTTGGTGCAGTTATCTATGTCCCCTAACCTGAATTAAAAACCGTTGAGTACCCCTTAAATCAGTAACAAGACGTTTTAATTCTGAATCATTCTGATCCATATCAAAATCTAATAATTCATTCATTTTACTTTTTTTAATTTAGTGTAAAATTATAATCAGAGATTTTGCGCTTATTTTAAAACGGACGTTCATCTAGAAAATTTGATTTTCCGATCAGAACCAATTTTCAATCTTCAGAAATTGAATGAATTGGGCTCCCAATTGGTCGTTAACTAGAGACCATTTGAAGTATTTTTCTCCATGACTTCTCACCGAACCTTACTTTCCATTTCCCCCAAAAATAGCCAATCAAAACGTAAGAAAAAATAAATTCACTCGCAAAATTTCATCAATGGGCAGCGCCCTTCATTGGCCGCTAACTAGAGACAGTTAAGTGATTTTTCGCTCATGAATTCTCCCGGGCCTTACTTTCCATTTCCCGCGGAAATAAAAAACACATACTGTAGGTTCTATAGGCAAGTCGTATCTTTTGAACTAAAAGAGCTAGAGGTCTGATTTTATTGATTTTTTGAACTCAACGTTGGCTTTTTAGTCATATAACTCAAAAAATCGTAAAAAATTACCAAAAATTTTCCGGAAAAAATATTAAAATTTTTCTGAGTGTCGAAAATAAAAAATCTTTTCTGCTCTAGCGCTCGAACGGTTAAATATTTGGTTATAGTTTATAATACCGTTTCCAAAAACATTCAACTTACGAATCGTTTGGTCTTAAAAACAAACTGATTGGACGAATTGGATGTCAAACATAATTTTCAAATCGTAACTCGGGAGTTAAAAAATGAAATCGTTAAATCAGGCACAACATTTTTGTTAACAATTATTACGAAAAAATATTGTGCACGGAAAATGTTGCCATGTAGCATGAAAAAAAAAATACAACTTTCCGTGGCCAAAATAGCAAAAACAGTCCTTTTCGCCAGCTTTGATACCTTTTTAGTGGAAAATTGAAAAAAAGGAACAACAGTTTTTTTCCGCCTTTGAATTTCGCAAGTAATGTCAAATTTGAAACATTTCCTAAATAGACGAAAAAAAATACAGCTTTTTCAAGAATTTTTTTGCTCCTGGTTAACCTATTTACCGGTCGTTCAACATGCTATCTTAAAAATATGATTCAACGGCTTCCAGAATTACGAACTAACTTATCAGAATGTTTTATTCACTTCCTATGTCATACCGAGAGAAATAGCAATTCAAAGTCCATTTTGCCTATAGAACCCCCTTAAGCAGCGTTTTCGAATTTTGAAGTATTCATAGTAAACTTTGTAGTTGGACTTTGGCCTTGGAGTCCTAATCCCAGGTCTTGGTATTTTATGGATTTCATTGATGTTCCTATTGATGCGGGAGAAGCTCTTAGTTCTTTTAAATCTTTTTGTAAACGGCTTATGGGCTCACTGACGAAAACCTGGAAGATCAAAAAAAATTCTTGAATATGTTTGTACAAAATAGAATATCAAATGAGAAGGAAAAACTTGCTACCAAGGTTTGCTTACTCATTATATAATTTAGGTAAAATTTTTTTGGCGACTGTATTTTTTCTTGAAATGTTAGGTGTTTTTTTTTCGACGCGCACAGATTTGACTTTTCACCACAGACGAACCGTATTAGATATCAAAAAACGTTTTTTGCATTCAACTGGAACTGAAAAGATTAAGCCAATTTTTTTTTTAATTTTCGAAATTTTTTTTCAAAAAATTCGAGATTTTTAAATGACCGGAAATGACCCGATTGGGTATCATACTAAACTAGACTAATGGCTGAAAATAAAATTCCAAAAATTAAGAAAAAGTCAAATCTGTCGCGTCTAAAAAAAACTACCTTAGGTACTCCAAAAACCTGATTCTTATTTCTGATTTTCAATGAATCTTCTTAAATTTTTTAATACTTTTTTGGTCAATTTTGATTAACAATGCGCTGCTGCCCAAAATTTTAATTCTTGAGCAATGTAAAAATTTCAAGCTCAAGAGTTGACCACCTCATTACAAATTAAAATGAATATATCAGGGATTTACTTGATCATGAAATAATTGGGAATACCTTTCTTCTTTTGGCTGCTGGTTATGAAAACTCGGCACTTTACAAATTTTCTTTGTACGAAATCGCTCGAATCAAGATCTCCAGAAAAAATCCGAGATGAAGTTCGAGATTGGATCTGACAAATGTCTCAAATATTGATCCTTCCAAAATGCCGTATGTTTGTGCGACTATGGCAGAAGGATTAAGATTCACTCTTAGTGTAATTGCACTTAAGGAAGGTCAAAAATTACCCTCAAAGGCTATTTATCAGATATTTTCAAGTATGAACAGCCAAAATAATGTTTTCTTGTTAACTCATAGTGCAGCACAAGGCCACAATTTTGGCTGGCATACCTAAAATATTCAAAAAAGGCAAAAACGAGATCGTAGAATCTTTTCTTTCAAACAAATAATAAAATTTTTGATTAGGTTCTCAAAATATAATTGAATTTTTTTGGTAACCAAACATTCGAAAAAAATCACCAAACTTGGTTCCAGTATTCCACTGTATCATATTACAGGGAGTTGATTTATTAGATTTTTCGCCTATGTTTCACCCGTAAAAATCGGAACTAGAATAAATCAAATGTGAGATTAGCCAGTTTAGGGGGTTGTTAACGTAACGGTTGACCGTACGGTTACAAAAATATGCGGATCTCTGCTCAATGAATACTCATAAATATGTGATCGTTGTTGTGTATTGCCAGCTCAGAATTAAATGACCTAGAAGCATCTAGTTGTTGTTCTAGGGCCGAAATTGCGCAAAGCGGTGGGTGCTAAATAAGGGTCGGGAAATACCCGGTTTAAGGGTGTACGGCATAGGTTGACAGCCCCCCACTCTATACCCAAAACTAAACAGTCAGGAAAAAAATCGCGTCTCTTTCTCAACCAGCAGGAATGGAGCAGTCAGTAGCCTAAAATTAAACTTAAAAGTGAACAACCTTAAAAAATATGAAAAAATTTGAATTTGAAATTTTTGATTCTAAAGGTCATTAATTAAACGATGACCTCGCCCCCAAAAATTTGAGATTTTTGAATTGTCAACCCGAGACATTAGATGTTCCGATCGGGCAAATTTAAAAAAAAATTGAAGGTTGCTTGAAGCAAAACCCCTTGTCAAAGTTTTTCAAATAAAATTGCCGTTTTTCGAGTATTCCATTTTAAACAATCAGGACTTGTCTGCAGGAATTTTTGAAAGTGAAACTTTCTGATTTGTGAAGGCCTGGATATAACGGTTTTACGTCGATATCTGAGAGCGTCAAATCACTTATTTCGATCTGGACTGAAATCTTCTTAAAGAACTCGGATTCAACAATATCAAATTTTTCACCAATTTTGAAAAATGTTCAAATCCACAAAATCTGATTCATCAAATAATGTATATTTTTCAATTTATCCTTAAAAATGTTCCTCTGAAAAGACATATTCATGGAAACTTTTCATATAATGATCTACGGCATATATTCAGAATAGCCCTCTTTAACGGATAAAACTTCGAGATCCAAAGTTCCGATTCGTCATCGGAAAAATCGGGATAATCGATTTCTTGGTCAGATTCCAGTTTTCTTCGAAAAATAGAAGGGTCTTCATAAAAAGTTTCCATTAAAAATATAGCTTTCGAAAATTGAGGGTAACTTTTTTCAAAAAAAAGTTAAACTTTACCCTGAAAATCGAAGTGTCAAGTGAAAACCCCTCGACTTTATAAAATCGATTTTCAGCCAATTGAGCTTGCTCGTCGAATGCAAAAGCCATTTTTTTGTGCAAAATATTATTTTGCATTTTTTGATGCTTTTGACGCCAAAAATTTAAAAATGTGCCGCAGTGTCGATAGGAGTTAGATATCGATCTATATGTCAGTGGGTCAATGTTTCGAAAAATCCCAAATATTTGGAAATTCATGCCGAGATTATATCGATACTGTTTATCGATATGACTCATTGTGCATTTTTTAAAAAAAGTGACTCAAAAAAGTATTTTTAGTAAATGACAGTATATAAATAGCTGGCGATTTACCCGCTGGGAACATATGAGAGCTGTCCCCAGCCTGATTGTAACCGACAGGTTTTTTTTTTTACTTTTTTGAAAAGTTCTTAATAAAAAATAATCGGAAGTTTTTTCTATTTTTGAAAGTTTTTCAGAAAAATAATCTTTAACTTTTTTCACTACTTTTTGGAAAAGTGTTTCAGGAAAAAAGGCTTAAATTTTTTTTCTACTATTGAAAAGTATTGCAAAAAAAATTAGTCTGAACTTTTTTTTTTTACTTTCGGAAAAGTATTTTCAGAAAAAAAAGTTTTAATTTTCATAGGCATGCCACGTGGACTTTCCTCTTCGCTTGAAGCGGATTCAGGATATCTATTACCCGTTAAGGTAAAACAGTGTTCCTCTAGATTTCTGTTTTGACCAAAAAAAGTCAAAATAACTAAAGTTTCTTCCGAAAAAACTTGACGTTAGCGCTTCGCACTAAACGTTAATCGAAAAAAATTAAGTTATATATCAATTATAAATTTCAAATACGTAACCTGGACTCTCTCTCTTTGAAAAACACAACAGCAAAATTTAGAATATATTTTGGCAGTTACGTCTGTACCATTTGTTAACCGGTAACGTTTGACCGTACGGTTACAATAAATATGCGGATCTCTGCTCAATGAATACTCATAATATGTTGATCGTTGTTGTGTATTTGCCAGCTCAGAATAGAATGACCCTAGAAAGCAATCTAGTTGTTTTCTAGGGCCGAAATTGCGCAAAGCGTGGGTGCTAATAAGGGTCGGAAAATACCCGGTTTAAGGGTGTACGGCATAGGTTGACAGTGTTTAGTTCATGCATAACAGTTAAAATAAAAATATATTGGTATCTAGGAACATATATTTTTTTCGGAAGTGAAATTTCTAATTTCAACTCAAGTATCCGATGAAAAATTTAATTATTATAAAATTGAATTTAAGCAATCAAATTGTCAACAGTTGTACTTCATTACCATATTTACTTGATAATAGTGGAAAAATTGTATAATGCTTTTATAGGGAAAATAAACATTTTTATCAAAATCATGATTTTCCATCAAATTTTTACTATTTATAAATTACTTTTGATTTATGAGATATAAATCAAAGCGGAAAAACTACGTCAACAAACTGATAAAACCCTAGCTCAACAAAGTTACCGGTAAATGCACAGCTCTTGCAATAAGACTCAATTTAACGAGATAGCTTTACGGACTGGATGGGTTTTATTCTAGTACAGTTTCCCCAAGCAATTGGGGAATTTTACAGAACAAAAACCTACAGTCAAGGGCTGCCGGTAGATCCGCGGTCCAATTCTTGCTTTGACTTCGATCTGGTCGGTGGCCACACTAAAAAGCTCGCAACCTTAAATATAAAAGTTAAATACCGTTAATAATATCTCTTTATTTTATTCTTTATTTAAATCTCGATTAAATACTTTACCGTCACTTATTTCAAGGACGCGCACGAAATGATTTGTAAAATATTTCTTATCCTAGATTTTAAACCTAATTGGTGTTATTACCGTTAGTGATTTGCCCTTAGTTCATATCGTTATAAATGGGCGTTTAGACCAGTTTGTTTTCCTGTCGGGGCGCCCCTGCCTTGGGCATTATATACCGTTATGTAATAGTTAAGTCGCTAGAATACTTCAGGGTATTTTGAGCAGTTATATTAACGTGCCCCAATTTTTGGTTTCATACCATTATGCTAATTACTATTAGGTTACATTTGTTAATTGTTTTTATGATTAACGTTATTTATTTTGGTTCTAGTTATTTTATTTTGGTTCTAGTTTTTATTTTATATATGGTTGTTTTTATGTCTTTTATCATTATATTCCTAGATCTATTATTTTTACCGTTAATTGTTTAGGTTCTAGTTAATTTAATTTTGGTTCTAGTTTTATTTTATGTTTTAATATTTATGTGTTAATTTATCGTTAAATACTTAATCGTGTTTGTCATTCATCTCTGTATCGGTATCAGCTGTTTTATTCTCGATCTGCAGGATTTCATCTAATTCGAGGCTGTCCACCTGGCTCATTTCTGGATGGTTCTCTGTATCATTTCCCTGACCTTGTTGGTTAACGGTAATTTCTTGTTGACTGATGAATGATTCCGCATCGTCTAGTGCTTTTGAATCCACTGAGTAGCCTGACAAATTATCGTTATAACTTACATCCGATTGTTTGTCGTCTTCGGGGTGGCGGTTGTAACTGCGTTGATTTCTGTCATAATTACCGGCAACTGCCATAAGTCTCTCCATTTCCATAACTCTAGCGCTTTCATAGTCCTCATTTGGTTCTTGTCGAGTTTCGCGGCGGAAGTTGTTGTTACGGTTATAGTCGTTTGGGCGTCTGTATTCTCTGCCTCGATTATTACCGTAATTATTGTTATGGTAGGCTCTTCCCCTGATACCAAATCCTCTGGTATATTTGAATGCCTTTGCGTCCGATACGTAAGCTCTTGTACCTGCAATCTGACGCTTTTTGTTATGTTCATCGCGTTTATAAACCTCGATAAACCGTGCCCAAGATGGTGCATCATTTTCGTCCACGTTTACTAGGACGCCGTCCTGAAAATAATTTCGTTTTAAACTTTTACCGTTATACTAATTCTGATTATTTATGGCCTCAAGCCTTTTATGCAGTTTTTATATAAAAAATGTATTTTGCATTAATTTTGGCTTGTGCCTAAAAGTTTATTATTTATTTTATTTTTAATTACCGTAATAGTCCAATGTACCATTTGGCCTGATCGCATTAAAGTGGTCAAAATGCTTTTTGCCGGGATCGCATCCAATAATTTTTTGGAAACTGAGCCGTGGCTGTGCCGACGTTGGTATTCCATTATAGTTTCGTATGAGGTGCTAGTTAAGGTTCGGAGGTGGTCCTCCTTGGTTTCCCCGTCCTGAAATCGTTGGGCGTAAGCCTGCATTTCAGAGCTTCCAATCGCGTCGCGAATAATTTCGGTACCGGTAGTCCATGATAATTTGTCCATTAACTCGGTTAATGGTCCGTCATCCTTTATCTGTACTCTCCACATACTTTGTCGTGTGTGTGGAGTTGATGATAACTAAAAATTGTTTTATTTACCGATATTTTGAAAAAATTTCATTTGAAAAATTTCTTAGGTGACTATTTTTTTTATCTTTGATTTTGTATGATTTTTCAAAATTTTGATTTTTTGGTCATTTATTATCGTTAAGTGTATGCTTTATAATAACGCGGTTTTTATGAGTTTAGTCTAGACTTTTTAGAGTGATTGTGTAAATTTTTGTGAATTAATTAGTGATTTTAAAATGGATTTTTGGTGCTTAGCGATTTTCGAGCAGCTGTGATTGGCTGTATTTGTTAATGACAGCTGACTTGTGGCTTCCGGTTTAATGATTGGCTGCTGCCGTTTTGTTTATCGGTAATTAGACAATTACCTTTTGCTATCTAAATGCTGCGTGGGATTGACAGAGGAAATTTATTTTAACTTTAATTATAGTTTAAGAGAAAATTAATTAGTATCACTTAACGTTAATGAGTTCGTAGAATTTTTTAAATGCAACTTATTAAATTTTAAATTTTTCTTAATATTGATATTAGAGAAAATATTTGTTATCCATTTTGTCTTTGAATATATTACCGGTAATCACGATTCTAAAATTTCGGAATGTCTAATTAGTCCCAAATTCATGGAGAATTTTCTAACTTTATTTTATGACACTGTTGTAATTTTACTATTTGTATTTTGTAAATATTTTATGATTTTATTTTTAAATTAATTTTGGTAATATATTTTGCCTTTTATATCTCCTGAATTTCATTTACCGGTAATCATTACTGTATATCTTTGTGGTAGATTGATAATTTGTCCCTAATTCATGGCAAATTTTTGATTTTTCACACTTTGTCTTTATTATTTTGGTTACTAAATTATCGATATTTTTGCTTTTTTAAACTTTATTTAATAGCAAATTTTGTTTTTAGAATTTGGGATCATGAAATTGATTCAGTACGGACTTTCGGCTGATACAGAAGTGCACGCCTATTATTATCTTGGAGATGACGAGAATTTGCGACTTGCTACCGTGGAGCAAAAATTTCCGGTAAATTATTTTCCGGATTTATCGGCCGCTGAAAAAGACGCTTTGGATTTGTTCAATCGTCATGGGATTGATTATCTCTATGAGCATCGCCCAAAAGTTCACGTAAGTTTAATTTTATTCTGGTTAACTCGTTATTTTTTTTTTTTTTTATTACCGGTAAAAATTATAAATAAATAAAGGTTTTATGGTTATTTTACCTCTAATCGAATCCAATATCTATTGCTTTCGCAATTTTCTGGAACCTTTTCGCAACATTCTTTTATTTCGTCAGTTATCTTGGCTAGCAAAATAACGATAAATGGTGACATCATTGGAAATAATAAAGAATGCGCCGTGATGAGCCCATTAACTTCAATAATTTTTCGAATTATGGCTGTATTCCCGTTAATCAATAATTTTAAATTACTTATTTTGAATTTTAATCATTTCAATTTTTGATTGTTTTTATAAAATTATAATTTCTAGTTTATAGAATTAATTTTTAACGGTAACTTTTAAATGCATTGTATGCTGGATATGATCCAAACCAGGGTGGTTTAAGGTCTTGATTAAAGGCCAAGCTTCAAGGGTGTGTATTGGGTCTGATAATCCAAAAACAGTTTCGGCTGCGTGTTTTCGGCGCATTCGCTCCTGTTTGCTAGCATGTTCAATTTTGCCGTTTTGGGTTGTCAGATCGATTGGTCTCTCCTTAAGTACGTTTGACATACCGGTAACTGATTTTTTGCCATCGAGTTGGGCAAGGTAGGCCTCTAAAGGGTCGACGTGACTCATACTAAAAGTAAATAAAATTACATATTTTTATATCGGTAATTCATTTTAAAGTATTCAGTT
This sequence comes from Oikopleura vanhoeffeni, assembly GCA_004367855.1. Lineage (NCBI taxonomy): Eukaryota > Metazoa > Chordata > Appendicularia > Copelata > Oikopleuridae > Oikopleura > Oikopleura vanhoeffeni. The sequence continues at coordinate 141,138 of SCLH01000128.1, forward strand.
TTATTTTTAATTTTTGTCGTTTCAAGAAGACGATAAATTGTAGTATGCAAAGATTTTAGCGGTAATTTTCATTTTGATACATTAGCGGAAGCCTTTAACGATATTTTTTATGCATGGGTCAATAGTCAGTTTTCAGGGTTAATAGTAAAATTTTCAGTTTGTCAAATTTTTATTGGGTCATTATTTTCATTTTAACGGTAAATTTTCAGCTCATGAGGTTATAATTTGCATATAAAAATTGGTAATATTTCATTTTGATTTCATTTTATCGATAATTTTCTCATTTTTAAAATATTTCAAACTAGTTTTAGGAGTAAATTTTGTTTATTTTTTTTTTCATTTTATTGCTGGATTATGTATTTTATAAACTATTAAATTCTGTATATTCTGAAACAATGTTTAATTTTTTGTAGATTTCTCTCATTTAATATGTTAAGCTTGGTTTTTGTATGGTTTTCATTTTGATTTTACCGGTATTATTTGCTATTTTCTGAGCCAGAATCTGAAGATTCATTTTTATTACCGGTATTACTCATTCGAATCCGGTCAGCTCTTTGGGCTGTACCGGTATTTTTTGCCGCGCTTTCTGGATTTTTATAATGGGCTGCGTACCATTCGTCTTCCATAAACGCGTCTTTTGCACATATGATACCGTTAAAACGTTGATACAAAAAACGTTTATTATCGAGAAAATCTTCGATAGATAGCTCGTCGGCCGCTTTATTCAAAATTTTTGCCAGTTCGTCCAGAACTTGGCAGAATTTATCATGTGGTATATCCTGTACCACAATCATGATATAAATAAAGTTGGCGTGGGGCCCATAATTGTCCTCACGCGCGTTAAACTTTAAACCCTCTGAGGGTTGTTCAGATAGGTTGAACGGCTCTTTGTATTTTTTATAAAATGGGTAAAGACGTTCTCTTAACGCTATAATACGTGACTCGACGGTCGTCGTATTCATTCGACCTGCATCGCGCACTATTGCACGTGCATCGATAATGCTAGGCTGTTCCGTTTTACAGCCTTTCCACTCTAATAAAGCAGTTTTGTAGTGAGACCAGTCCTTGATCAGGCCCCGGTTCAACTGATTTCTAAGGCTCGACGGCCCGAATGTCATAATTGTTCTTAACGCTAAACGTAGAACATCCCTAATTTGTGAGACTTCACTTTGAAAAAATCTTGCTAAAGTAGAAGTTGATCTCCCCCCTGTAAAATATTTCACAAAGTTTAATTTTATAACCTCGCATGATTGGGTAGTTTCTGGATTTTCACCGTCTTCAATTTTTACCGTTAATTTACCCGCTGCTGCTGCAGTCGCGTGGTACTCTATTTTTTCAAATTCGGTATCCTCAAATTTACCGTCTAGTATCATTTGACCTAGCTCTTCGATAGTACCGGGTATACCTAAAGATGGGTCGTCCTCAGGTTCATCGTTATGATTACACTCCCACCGAAAGGGGACTATTGTAAAAATGAAAGGGTTATCCTTTTTTGTATCTGCGATAACGCTAGCTTCAATATTGCGTATCCAGGCTCGTATTTTACTAGCATTTCCTCGTGGTATTGCGTTCAAATTTAATACCGTTAATCTATGATAGGGCTTATTAAAGCCCTTTATCCGATCACCGTTAGTTTCATCCATCGCGAGCTTTTTAGTGCTGTAACTTCTATTAGGGTGTTTACCGTAATTGAATACAAAAAGTGGATAACCGAGCGGTTCAGAATATCTGTGGGCGTGTGATCGTAAGACCAATTCACGACACCACGTTCAACAAACTGATAAAACCCTAGCTCAAACAAAGTTACCGGTAAATGCACAGCTCTTGCAATAAGACTCAATTTAACGAGATAGCTTTACGGACTGGATGGGTTTTATTCTAGTACAGTTTCCCCAAGCAATTGGGGAATTTTACAGAACAAAAACCTACAGTCAAGGGCTGCCGGTAGATCCGCGGTCCAATTCTTGCTTTGACTTCGATCTGGTCGGTGGCCACACTAAAAAGCTCGCAACCTTAAATATAAAAGTTAAATACCGTTAATAATATCTCTTTATTTTATTCTTTATTTAAATCTCGATTAAATACTTTACCGTCACTTATTTCAAGGACGCGCACGAAATGATTTGTAAAATATTTCTTATCCTAGATTTTAAACCTAATTGGTGTTATTACCGTTAGTGATTTGCCCTTAGTTCATATCGTTATAAATGGGCGTTTAGACCAGTTTGTTTTCCTGTCGGGGCGCCCCTGCCTTGGGCATTATATACCGTTATGTAATAGTTAAGTCGCTAGAATACTTCAGGGTATTTTGAGCAGTTATATTAACG
>SCLH01000128.1:153341-185707 GCA_004367855.1 Oikopleura vanhoeffeni
ATGTTGAGATTATGATTAGTTCTCTCAAAACCGCCAATTACCGGTGTTTTCTGCTGATTACCGGTGAACCGGTAAAGTCTGAAAACCATAAAAAAAAAATTGAGGTTAAATTTTTGCTGGCTACACGATGCAAAAAACCGTTTCTTGATACCTCCTACGGTTTTTGCTCCAGAGGGGGGGTTGACCTAAAAAAAAAGTTACCTGAGGAAACCGTCTTTAAATATACAGACCCTACATAAATGTATAACATTAATATGCGTTTGTATAATTCTAGATACCTTTATCAGTTAATCGAGCTAGAACTAAGTACTCTTTCCGAGGCTCAATTACTCAGGTTTGTGAAAAATGCACCTTTTCATAATTCAAAAATGTAATTTCGCAAAATATTGTAAACTGATTTCGCGCGTAAAATAAATCAACTTTCGAATTCTGTGCACTTTTTTCTCATACCTGATAATGGCTGTTTAGCCAAAACGTCAAATAAAAACTATTTTTGATAGAAAAAATTTAAATACAAAATATTTTCTCTCTTTATAAAAATGAGGACCTTTTTTTTTAAGTTGATTTGCATTTAAATCAATTTTTTTGATAATCTCACCAGAATTGTCTTCAAAAACGCAAGACACTTTTTAAATAATTTTCAGCTTAAATGAGAGTCAATTTTCATAATTGTTTCTAGTTTTTGGATACTTTACTAATGAAATTTGAAACACAATTTTGCAGAGGTCTATTTTCTCAATTATTTCCTAGAATCATTGAAAAATCAGCATCCATGGGGAACAAAATGGTGAGCCTACCTCAAACCAGCCGTGAGCAAGCCGATAGACCTTCTATTTTTCGAGACTGTTAAAGTTTTCGATTTATAGGACGATTTTTTGGCACAGTAAAAATGACTGTTAATTCAGACTTTCAACTGGTTTTCTAATTTATATGTACTGGAATCGAGAAAGATTATGCGACAAAAATCGAAGACGTCGCGTAGACAAGTTCAAAATCCGATTTATAAATTTCCTGAGTATTGGCATTTTATACTTTACCTTCTTTTGCTTCATTGCGTTAATCATTGTAGATTTCAACAAACTAGAAATAGCCACTGTATTTTTCGACATTATATTTTATCTGGCCGTTGTTATATTCTTGAACCTGATGAATCACCAAAGTTTTCATGAAAATACAAGTGTCAGAATTATGATTGGATTTGTGATGGCGACTTTAGTACAGCATTGGCTCCGAGTATTTTTCTTTCCATACGTAAGTTTAAACATTATTGAAGAATATTCCTCTATGGAGGTGGTCGTCGCTTAATGACGCTTAATGAGGAACTTATCGAAGTTTTTGCTATACTGATCGTGTACAAATTCTATATTATATAAAAATTTAATTTATGCAACGTTTTGGATATTTAACTTCAAGCTTATAACGTAGCAATAAAGACCAAATGGGGGATCTGTAGCCTATCTTGTAGTCTTAGAATCTCCTGATTCAGTACCTGTAGAGTATTGCGTGCAACGGCTATTACCTGTTGCCTACACGGCTTCGTTCTATCCGACTATGTTCTTATACTGCGTATTGTCCTGCGGATAAACTAAGTCGTGACACTTTGATTTATGTTATTCAACCTAATGTATTTCTTAATCAAACAGTCACATAANTCACATAATGTTATATCTCTTCATACCCGAATCAAGCGTAATCTCTTTATGATATAGTTTCGCTAGAATACAAGTTATGTCTAGTTAATTGATCACTAGCCATCTCATTGGTTAATAAACAATCTTTTTTAGAATCTAGCTTACGCCTACATAGTTTGTTGCCCTCAACTACTCAACCGCTGCCTACAGCAGTAGTCTCTCGTTGCGTGCTACAATACTATGTGGGTAATACTGCGTGCTATCTAATAACTTTGTAAGTACAGACAGTCTACGGTACAAACTCCACAATTCTGGATATTGTTTTAAAATAACTGTGAGCATACTAGAGCTTATTTTTGAAACAGTTACCACAGTTAATCAAATTATCCCTTTCAAGGCTCGAAATGCTGTTTTTTGATTATGCTGATTTGATTTGAACTATTATTAAGGTCGATTTTTTTTCGGTTGCTCCACCATGATTTCGAACTGGGGAACTAGACAAGATGCGACAAATAGTTTTCTGCACGTGAAACCTTGGAAAAAATATGCGGAGAAAAATTTTTTTTGCTCCTTAGTTGATCACGTGAGCGGAAATCAGTCATCGAATTGCTCAAAATGCCTCGAAAAACCCCGTTTCTTGCGAATTACGCGTGAACCGGTAATCATCGGAAAAAAAAAAAAAATCTTGCATTCCAAATTCGGTTAAGATTAAGATGCATAGACCGTTTGTCGCTATCTAGTCTAGTTCTCTCAGAAACAGATACCCTTAGGTGAAGCAACCGAAAAAAAAGCGACCTAAGTAATAATCTGAGTTTTTAGAGACATGCCAAAATTTTGCATAGGTTGCGCAAGCATCTGGGATACTGTTACATCAAGTGGTCATATTAGCCCACAATTATTTTGATTATTTCAAATTAAACACTTAAACTGAAACGGGGGCTGGTTGCTGGAATTGAATTTTCTCGATGAAAATAAGCCACACAGCCTATAAGCCACACAGGGCCTTAACCCTTTTAACCCTCTGATGCATATAGCCTTTTGAAAGGCTAAAGCCACTTTTAATCAGCCAAAAATGATGGAAAAAATGATTGCAGAAAATTTCAAATGAACCAGTTTTTAGGAAAGTTTTTTGAGTACAATTTTCAAGATAAATTAGCCTTCTTGACATATCTGGAGCAAAAATATTTTTTTGGGAGTGAAATTTCAAAATATCTTATTTCGATATTAGTATGAATAAAATGANAATATATAATTTGTGAAAATCATGCTAGAGTGGTACTCTTATACCATATTTGCTTAAATATTGAAATAATAATCAAATAATTTCATTAAATCGAGAAAACTAACAATTTTTTCATGAATATTTTGAACTTATTTAAAAATTTTTTTGATTCCCAACAGATATAGTCAATCAGACAAAAGTAATGATGAAAACAGAGCACTGCGAAGTTATTCAAATAAACATACATTTCCTGGAGCCTACCACGAGGTAGTATCACGTGGTTTAATTAACCTCGCTTTTCAAACGTTGTTTATCCTTTAGTTGTAGATACTTTCACACATAAGCGACACAAAAGGTGCTTAGCAAAAATTGTGGAACTCCTTTTAGGTGTTTTTTTTTCGAAATCAGCTGAAATTTCGTGATAACCTGTAAAAGTGGTAGCCCTAATTTTCTCCTCCTAGGAAAAATTTCAAAATTGAGTTAAATGTTTTTGAAATGAAGCTGACACGAAAACAAAACATCAACTCAGGTACTTTTTGAGATTTTGACCTCAAACTCGAAAGTTTTTTTGGTGACCAATGATAAAAAATTTGAAAATATGTTCAAAAATTGAAGAACTCAAAAATTGAGAAATTTGTTTTGACGATTTGATTGTCACTGCCCAAATCAGTTTGAAATATCCTCAACGGCCCTCAGAACTTATAAAATCAGTGACTTCTTCCCCTCTTAAACTTTGAACTCGAACCAACTGTTACATGCCAAATATTCTGTGATGTCAAAATTGTATTTTATTATTCATTATAAATATTTCATTTTCTAAAAAGATAAGGCTATTTTAGATTATTTTAAGCAATGTAAAAAGTAACTAAATGTCCCATATATATATTTATTTATTGTATATTTATATATGGTAGTACGTATATGTATATATATATAGACTATATAATATAGTAGTACGTCAATACATCTGTTGGTTGTCCTAAACAATATTTAAAATGTCAATAACGAATCGTCATTGACGATAAAACTATATCAGATATTGATATTATCAGACAACTTGTCCTCAGACAAACTCGAAATATGTTTTTTTGGTGACCAATAATATAAAATTTGAAAATATGTTCAAATAAGCCCTGAACAGAGTGACCAAAAATCAATATTTTAAAGTTTTTTCACGTCAATACATCTGTCGGTTGTCCTAAGGTAGCTATTTTCAAACAATATTTAAAATGTCAATAACGAATCGTCATTGACGATAAAACTAGTGAAATATCAGATATTGATATTATCAGACAACTTGTCCTATATAAGACCAGTTTTTGTGAACCAAAAGAACTTCACTTACCACCTTTGAATTTATGAAAAACTTATTTATTATTTTAATTTTTCTGACATTTTTGGCCGCTTTTCCAAATGTTGGAACAAGTACTGGGTCTATGAGACAAAAAATAATGCTGAATGGACCAGCCGGACGATTTATGAGCGGAATCAAGCAGTCAAACTCAACATCTTTATCAGATTTTGTAAAAGCTATTAAAACCATTCAAAAGTCCAGATTGAAAACGTGCGTCCAGAAGAATAAAGCCAAACTGCGATTACTGCGGATGAAAGAATTTAGCAGAAAATTTGAAGATTGAAATATTCCAAACTTTGAGGGCGCGAATTTTGTGAAACATGATTAGAATCAATATTTCAAAATTAGTATTTTTATTCACTTTAGCTTATTATCGTCCTATATATCAATTTATTAACGCCTAGCTCACCGAAAATAATTATTAACCTTCTTTCACCTAACGCTTTTAAGCATAAAAATTTGAAAGCGTTCAAATCGCGTAGAAATAACACCTAAAAAGATCTTTCATCGTAATTTACTATAAAGTATGCTTCAAAAAATTACACTGAAAGTTCAAAACATTGTTGGACATATCTTTGGCAAAGTTATGTATCTGAAGTCTACAATTTCAGCCATAATCCTTAACCTCAATAATAAAAAATCATAAACTAAAACCCAGAACCTTATTTTTTCAGAAAATTTTTGTGCGGTCTAAGACCGGTCTTTATCTTTTTATCACTTTTTGGTTAGAATGCGTAGCCACTACGTCTTTTAAGATGTGATTTCAACGTAGTGGCTACGCATTCTAACCAAAAAGTGATAAAGGTATTATCGAAGATAATTACTTCATTTCCCTTGAAACTTTCACGTCAGAAACTTGACAAATCGTGTGATTTGATTTGTCAATACAAAAAAGAAGGTTGTTATTGGTCTTTTTCGACCACCTTGGTTTCTCTATATATATGAACTGATATTTTGGTCAATTGAGGGATTTGAGTTTTGTTGAATTATTTATTTTATTAATTAATTTTTCTTTTGAAGTACCGTACAAAATGTTATATTTCAATTATCCATAACTATCATTGGTTCAAATACACGAGAACCGATAACGCCCTACAAGAGTCAATCTGTATTGACCAATCAAATAACACGATTTTTTACGTCACTGACGTCAAAGTTCCACGCAACACGTGGGTAAAATCTGTGATAAAAGTTTGTTTAAAATTTCAAAAACTTGTTTCGTGTGATTTGAGCCATGATCAACAGCTGTTAAGCAAATATGGGCTAAATATATCGATCATGATGCCCGAGTAACTTAAATCTCTGTTAACAAGCAAATGAGAGATTTAAGTTACTCGGGCATCATGAGGTATATAATATAGCCTATATTTGATAGCAGATGCAAAATTTGCACGGAAATTTTAAAATCTAAATAAAGAATTAATTACAGTACGAATCTTGTCAAAAATCATTGAAAATCATAATCGGAAATAACGATTTGTATTTACTGTGGATCTTTGCCGATCTTTGAGTATATATACGGTCCCTGATCTCTTAAGGGGGTGGTCGTCGCATTTTAAGGCGAAAATGGGGTTTTTAATGACCAATTGTAGCAAAAGTACAAATCTTCGGACCAAACATTACCTCTCTCTGATATATTTGAACAAAAATCTTGCATCTTAAAAATACATCAAAAGTGACGGATGGCTCGTCCAATCAGAAACGTGCTTACAAAAATAACAGAATTATTTTTTCAAAATGTATCTCCTCCCTGAGTTTTTAGGGTACAACAATGATTTATGACTCAAATTAACCGGACAAAACGTAAGCAAAACACCAAGTTGAGTTTTTCTGAAAATTCTTGTATTTGCTCTCAGTATCACCAAAAAACTGTATTTTGACCTTTGTTTAGGGGTCTCAATGAAAATGTATCTCCTCCCTGGATTAAAAAGTCACACATTCGAAACCTAGATACATGTGCAGCTGAAGAGTCCGTGCAAAACACCAAGTTGAGTTTTGGTTAAATTTCTGACTCGTTTTTCTGTAAATCGTGTTTTAAATTTCCAAAAATCAAGAAATTTTAACTTTTTTCATACGAAATATTTTTGAACTCATCAAAAAGTGCTTTCCTAGCCATGTATCAAAATAAAACGAGTACCAAAATGCTTGTAATTTTCCATATTTTAATATAAAAGGCATAAAAATAAAATTGGGAAAATTTGTTTCTCTCCTCATTTTGCGACGACCACCCCCTTAAAGAAAATTTTCATTTTTGAAATCTGTCGCTTTAAGAAGTTATAGGCTATGACTCATCTGTCGCTTTAAGAAGTTATAGGCTATTACTCATAGCCTTTGAGTCATAGGGATCATGAGTCCTAGGGGAATAAGCGCGCTTTGAGAGAACTACTTTTAAGGGGGTCAGGGACTATATACGCTTGTACACTATTATCAAATACGCCTTTGAAGATAAATCACTAAAGAAAACCAACAATTTTTCTATGTTAGTTCAATCAGTTTACCATGAAACTTTTCGCGATTTCTTCTCTGCATTTACAATATATTCTCTGTGAATCGATAATAAAGTAATAACGCCTTTTTTTTTATTACCTGGAGCATTGTCACATTAATAATAGTTAGCTTCTTATAGCTAGAATCAAAGGGCTCTCGAATCTGATGGGACTTGATGTCAAATCGTGGAAAACCGTTGATTTCAGGGTAACTGAATTAAAAATGTTTTTGAAAAAGTGTCCCCAAAATATTCTGTTGCATGTTGACAAGTCACCTGATTTAATATATGTCAATAAATCTGGCTATGTTGAAAAGATAAGGAATTTTTTGTTTTCAAATTTTGAAAAAACCGACTGAATAAAGAAGACCTTAAGAAACAGCCTAAAGAAAATTTTTTTCACCAAAATGAATCTTTTTAATAGCATTTCCGAGTTTTACGGAATGTACAAGTGTCATAAAAAAGACTAACTTATTTGTGGTATTGTGACAAACTATAACATCCTAGTTGTAATAGAGAAGATTTTCTTTGAAAGCTAATAGAGCCCATAGTTGCAGACTGCGAATTTGCTGTCGAGAGATTCGCTGATTCCGAAACCAAATTTTTGATTGAAAAGAATTCAAATGAAAACGAGCATAAATTCGTTTTTAGAAAGATTTATTTCATAAGGTCGTGATTGGTATATTTACAGTAAAGAACATTAGAATCCAATTGTGGAATTTTTTATCATCGTCATTTAGCGACCATCACCCCTTAACTAAATATTGTTTAATTAATAAATCAACGCAATTTTATTCAGCCAAGTTGTGCTGAAGCTCTCGACCTTGAGGAGGATGTAGTGTACGCTCTCAGCATTCTAGAAGAAGTTTCGTTCGTGATGGTCACGGAAGCAACAATTTTTTCATTTGAATGGTTTTTCATACTGTATGGCTCAATCGAGAAACAAGATGAAACCACAGATGATATAATTCCAGAAGAATCAACTAAAAAGGGAAAACAAACGCCTGTACTTACCCGAATTTTATGGGAGAGGTTCACATATTTTTTTTTGATTCAACAGTATTTGTACCGATATTATAAACTCAAAAATCATCCAAAATGATCCAAAAATCGAGTACTATAATGGAATAACATACTCATTTACAGGCTGTCAAGTTTTTACTAAGGATTTTATCCGGAGTAACAAGAAATCTTGAGCACTGATTGGGCAATTCTGTGTTGTATCAATGCCTGCATAAAAAAATAAGCGCGCGCGATTTCTTGTAACCCAAGAAATAAAATTGCCAGTAAAAAGATACATCCTGTATTAATCTACATTTTAATCAGTTCTTTAAGAAAATTCTTATTTTAAGTTCAGAGATAAAAGATCTTGAACGCACAATACTACAATTTTCTATTTAATAATTTTTTTTAAATAACACACAGATTTTGACCGTCTTTTCAAAGTAAGCTGAACAATTTAATAATTTTTATGCGTTTATTATGCAATTAAGAGTAGCCTGGTCATCCAATAACTGATGATAATAAGCCTTATTTTCTTCGATGAAGCAGATGCACGCTTCAAAATAAACTTTTTCTGGACAGTTTTTCACAGAGAATTCATTATTGCAATTTCTATGTTATCTTTATTAATTCTTCTGTGCTACGCGAATTAAGGATGAAACTCCAGAAATAGACTTAAACGTCGGAATATCGATACTTTGTTAGTCCCAATAAATTTTTCAGACCAGATTAACTCATTAATGATATTTTTAATTTCAATTATTAAAATAAGACACTTTATTTGTGCATGCAAATTGATATGCAGAACCCCCTTTAGTAAAAAGTTCTGATGAAAATAATTATTTTTTTACGATTTTTACAAAAATATTTTTACTTATTTTCAAGGCAGAATTTTCCGAAATATCTTTCTGGCTTTTTTTAGTTTAAAAGTGTGAAACTTTTGAAAGCATTTGCCATTTGCGATATTTCAAGCAATTCGTGTTGCTGTGCTTATTGTTCAAGTTTTAAAAGTGAAAAATGTGGAGGATGTTGGCCTATGGGTTTATTTATCTAAATCATTCGGTATTGTGAACGATCTTGTTGGCTATGGCTGTCTTATTGGAATTATTTATACCCTTCATAAAAACCATACTAAGGTTAGTGATGAAATAAACATGGGTATGCTGCATACCGTATGCATAGGGTCAGTACCGAGAGATTTATCTGCAAAACTTAACCCCTCAGCACTAATTTTTTGAGTTTATATGGTTTAACTTTCTCAAATTTTTTTTTGGAGCCACTTGGTGGTCACAATGTGAGTATTAAAGAACAACCTTTTGGGCTTTCTAAGGCGCTTTAAAGGTTGAATTATTATTTATTTTATGTTGTTATGAGACGGATCGCGTCACAAAAACATTTGGCTATACATGACAAAATTTTTTTTTAAATTTGGATGAAAAAATGCGTAGGCTGAACGACCGAAAACGCAAATTGATATCGGCCAACATCTCGTTCGTGCCAATTTATTGTATTTTTCGACCTAAAATTTTATTTGCTATCTGATAAGCATAATTTTAGGATTGACCAGGCATGAGCACCTACTTCAATCGTCAATTTAAGCAATAAAATGCCATTATACATTATATAAACGTTTCGAAGAAAANTTATTAGTTTAAAAGTCGATTTTCGGCCCGGTACTGACCCTACGTATGCACCATCATGCAGCATACCGTACGCAGTGTACAACAGCGCCTACCAAAATTTAACGTTTTTATTAAATATACTTCGTTATAAGTAATATTTCTTTCAACAAAATAATTTTTATTTTAAATTTTGCTTCTGCTCAAAAATGTTTTGGTTTAAACTTGTAAAAGTTATTTAGAATGAACCGTAGGACAAAACTTGTTACTCGGTAAGGGTACAAGGCAACTGTACTCGGTTTTAACTTTTCACTCGAAAATAACTTTGAGGGCGTTTTTGTGTGAGAGCAAAATAGTGTTTTTTGCGGCGGTTTGAATAAAGAGCAAGATTCGTGCTGCACGAAGAAAATAATAGGAGTTAATTACTGAGAAGCAGGTTTAAATAAAGGAACGAATGATAATATCGTTTTCACTTATATCCCTTCATTACACTTTGCTTAGGATGCGTAGCCACTACTCTTTTTAACGTGTGATTTCAACGTTGTGGCTACGCATTCTAAGCAAAGTGAAATAAAGGGATATCGTACTCATTGAAGCAAAATTTGGTTAAATGAGCCCCAATTAAACCACTGTTTTGCTCTCGCACAAAAACACCCTCAAATTTATTTTCGAGTGAAAAGTAAAAATGAAGTACAGTTGCCTGCATCCGCTATATAAAAGGTTCTATAAATCTTTAAATTTTGGACCCAGGATAGTTTTTGGTTCGGAAAATTCGGAAAAAACTTGTTTCGGTCCGAGCACTCGGTGGCGCATTCAATTCAGAATTATTCTTAGAACAAAACTTTTAACCTCAAAGCAGCGCCACCAAATGATTCTTCATCGGGAGGTCTAACCATTAATTAGTCTTTGAACTCTGAATATCTTAATGTGAAAAAACAAATTAAATTCTTTAATTTCATACCAATAATAAAATATTTGAATATCTACAAAATTTTTAACCGAAAATTAACATTGCCTTTAAATTAATAATTAATTATGCAAATTAATTTTGTCTTGTACAAATTATAAAATATCACGCTAGATTGTGAAACCTCGTCGCACAGAAACTGACGAAGAAGATACTTTGCTACATTTTGCATCTCTTGCTCCTTATCTGATCACTGTTTATCATTTAATCGAGGGGCTTTATTTTGCAATTAATTGGTACACCAACGGTCAGTGTTTCAGAGCATTCAAGTTTGAAAGAGCTATAAAAAATCACTAATTGGGTTTTGAGCGCTCAAAAAACGCTTTTAGAAAAAGTTTTTGATATCAACACACCAAAAATGTAGATATGCAATCATTTTTTAAATCAGAGATGTTTCAACGCCCAGGCCATTCTCATAGCAAACGATAGCTAAAATTTAGTCGGCGAGAAAAATTATCCATGAAACTAGTAGACGTTATTGTCCGAAATGGACCATTTTTCTAATATTTTTACAGAAACTTTTAAACTATAAGTTGAAGTTAACAGTCAAAAATCTTTCAAATTCTAAAAACTGCAAAAATGGTCCGATTCGGCTTTATTTCTTGAAGTTGATTATTTAATATGTTTCGGCATTTTAAGCCATCAAAAAATTATGAAAAGTCACTTTGCTTAAATTAAGGATATCTGGTTTAGGCTGTCACCTGTGAGATTTGGGCCGAGACAAAGTAGAAAACATGTAATTCTTTTCCGTTGGATACCCATATTAAGTCATTTATGGTCGTTTGAAAATCTCGAATTTCGAAAAATTTCAAAAATATTTTTTCTAATTTTTTCACATAAAATTATCAGGAATGGCTTCTTCGGTTTTTTAACTGCTCTCAGTCTCTATTTTAGCCTCGACAAGTGACAGGCTAATCTGGTTAATACTTTTTTTCGTAAATAGAATACAAGTAAGTTTACTTGAAGTAACACTATAAAGATGGAAAAGCATGCCGTGCATTAATGACCGGGGAGTTTCAATTAGCTGAATGCTATCTTCTAGCAGATCAAGAACCATATCATGATGACCGTGAAAATCGTGCCGAAACCCCAACTTCTTATAAAAACGGATTGAACTTTTTATTTCAAATTTTTTATATTTTTCTTAGGAAAGACGGTTCCGTAGAAATATTAAACCGCGATTCTAATAATTCAAACTATTTCGATACGTCTAGCTTTCAAGTCCTCTTGTGAGATATTATCAAGTCCAAATATTTTCAGGGATTGTGAGTGCAGTAGTTATTTCCGACAACGGTCTCAAACTCGGTAATATTTTTTTGTATCCGACCATTCAACAGACGAGAAATTGATCGCAAGCAAAAAAAAGTTTATTTTTATCGAATAACTAGTTTTAGGATATCGGATTTGCTTGCAAAAATAATTTATTAATTTAATATTCCAGACATAGGATAGGCTCAAATTACAAAGAATAATAATCACAGCAAAAAATAAAATGAATGTGAGTATATCAGTATTATAATTGTTAAGATTTTAGCCACTTTTTCAATATTTCAATTTTTAGCGTAATCAATGTAATAATGGCGCGCAGTAGATCTGCATAAAATAGTGATTGCACGAATTCTCACAGAAATTATTCTGATATCAGTCGAAAAGAATTTTACTTAAAGAATGGCGAATATCATCTGAATAAGAGAAAAAAAGCATGTACCGTTCGTGAGCTGAATTAAGGTTTGTAAAAAATTGTTCATTTTGCCGATATTTAACTATAGGCTATAGTCTATAGCCATAAATTTTCAGAAAATTTTTTTGGCGAATTCAAATTAATTCAAAAAAAGATCGATAAGATCGTAGAGAATTTTTTTTTGACAAATATTATCGGCATCATGTAATTTTCGAATTCGTGGATATGACGTTATACTTCACTGGAGAAAAAACAGCGATCAGGTTACGGCATTTAACGGTTGAGGTTAAAAGATGTTCCAGAAATGAATCAATTTTTGATTTTTTCAGGTAACGAACTACCGTTTAGAATTAAAAAATCCACTAAATTCTAACAAAAGGTATATTAAAAAAAGCTTATTTTGTCCCAAGCACATTGCTAGAAGCACCCACAATTCCTTTAATCTACGCATATCATGAGTTATGATTCATGACCAATTTACAAAAGTTCCTTAGATTAAAAGGGGGTTATTAAGTCAATCCCCACCTGCATTTCTGTGTTATAAAACACAGAGACCAAAATTATTTTGGGAAAGTATCATTTTGGCAGGCGGAATATTCGAACAGACCCCCAAAAGTTCCCCTTATTTTTAATTTCAAGAATTTTGCCATTATCAATTTTAACCTTCGGCACCACCTGGTGGTGTTATTGGTGGTCTAAATTTTGAATTGACGATTTGAGAAGGTTCACATCGCGCGCAAGAAATTTCATTTAGGACAAATTGTCGCCCATGGAATTCTCTCTAAGATTGACAAATGAAAAGTTTCCCGGAAGATAAGAACTGAATCAAATACTTTAAAATAAACATTTTTCAGCCTACCCATTTTCAATGGTTAAATTTTACCATCAAATAACTAAAAAGTTTTCTTCAAACTTACTNAAATAATATTTATCTGTTTTTTGTCAAGTTTGAATACTTGTGTGTTTCAAAACACAGAAAAGCAGGTGGGTAATATAACATTTCAAACAGGTGGGGGTTTAGGAGGTCGGTGCTATTTGACAGATTTTTCATTTTTTTTCTGATGGGAAACTTTTTGCCACTTCAAAATTTTTGGATAAAAACATTTTTTAACGAAAGTTGCCACTTTTGAGCTAACTTCATATAATCTGTTTTTTCAGATCGATTATTTTTACTTTATAAATTATCTTTTAAAAAAACACTCTAAAAACGCGCGTTTGCTATTTTAGGTGTCTAAATCAAGATAAAATTAATTTTTTCATTTTTTAATAATAAGAAACTGTTAACAGCGACCTATCCACCGTTAAAAAATTATTTGATTTGTTTTTATCCGATTTCTACGTCAAAATAGAAAATTGAAAAAATAAATAAAAAAATGAAATTTTGGCTCATCGAAAAAAAGATATTTTTTCATGATTGAATCAAATAAAGTTTAACACGGTGGATTGATCGGCTCACCAATTTAAGTTTCGATGTGATAAAATTTTTTTTAATTCTGGATTAAAAGGATTATTGCCAAACCATACTTTGTTGCAAAAATTATGATTCAGAGTATAAGCAAGAGCGAAGAAACAAAACAAAGAAATATTTGAATAAAGTGAAAAGTTGAATTCTCAATATTTTTATCTGGTGATACCAGGAAAATAAGTTTTAAAATTTTTGAGCAAGAAATGGGAAAAATTTTTATAAAATTTCGGCAAAATTTTGACCAAAAATCACAAAACCATGTCATATGATTTTTCAAAGAGCATACTGAAATATGGGGCCATCCACGCGAAAAGTTAAAGTGGTCATTTTTAAGAGTATTGCTCGTTGATTAAAAACAAATATTGAAAAAAAATTTGTACAAAAAATAAGGCATTTTTTAATAATGTTCGGAACTTACTTCAAAAATTTCTCATGATTTGTCGAATTCGAAAAGTTTAATTCGAACTCAAAATTTTCTAAAAAAACCAATATTCGAAAATTCTGTAGTTACAAAAGTTGCCTTGATTATGAAACATTACTTTGATGGTATATTGAGGACAATATATATACCCAGTAAAAAGTTTTTCGTCAAGCGCATATCCGGATCTGTCACAAAGGCCCTTAAGCGATATACGATTGGTATCTAGTTCTTTGCCGCAGACAATTGCTGTCAAATTTGAAGGCTGATTTCTCTTGAAATTTTTCTCCAAATGCAAGGAAATTGATAAAAAATATACAAAATATTTTGAGAACCTCTGAAATAAAGATCGATTTTAATAACGTTCTTAAATAAACGTTCTTAAATAAAAATTAAACATATAATTTTTTAACGCCAAAAGCTGGGAGAACAACTTTGTAGGCTGCATTTTGGCGATTTTTGTTTCAATTTCATGCCATAGTCGTGAAAATTGTCATAAATTTTACAATTTCCTCAAAATTGAATAAATTTTTTTACAAATACTAGTATTTTCTATCAACAGGTGCCTCGAAATTAAAATTTACGTGGAAAAATCTAAAAAGTCAGTGAAATTGCATAAAAACTGGCTTTAAATCATTTTCGATATTTGTCATATTCCGAGCTCAAGTAGAGTTGACAACTAGAGTATACTATTTTTTTCTAGTTAAATAATTTATTCAGTTTTTTTGGTGTACACTAAATTAGTCAAAAAAATAAGAATGAGCTGGGTTCTAGCTCTTTCAAACTCCAAATTGAAGAACTCAAGGCCACAAAGGTCAATTATTAAGAATCTATCTCCTCCCAAAATACACATCGGATTGACTTCAGATTTCGGCAAAAGCTGCATCATTTATTTTCATAACAGCGTTCCCCGATAAGAAATAGTTATTAATTCAGGAAACCCAAGTAGACTTAATATAAAGAAAACTAGACTAAAATGAATTCAAAATATTTGACTGATGATTTAAATCCAAAGTAAAGTGAAACATGGTGTGAGGAGAATATGCGGCAGAGTCGTGCAGAAGTTGAAGCCTCTCCAGTTTTTATCGATGCTGAACTTATTGATGTTTATAATATTGGAGTGTTATATACTATCAATGCTGTTCTTGAAATAGGTGAGTTAATAAATCAATCAACTTCAAATTTTAAAAGGATTGACGTGATACTTAAAAAAAATGATAAACCAACTTATGAAAGATTTCTAATCTAGGCAAAAAAGTTTACACTTATCTATTTTGAAAATTTTGGCCTACGGAAATTGGATAAGTTTTTCTTGATAATAACTTATCGCCGGCCAAATATCGCCCAATTTGCTCATATCGTCAGAAAAACCTACACAATCTCAAGATATTTCGCTAAATTCCTGCCGGTGATCATATCGACGAAAAAGCCAATATCTACGAAAAAGCCAAAATCGCCGAAATTGCGTGGGCGTTCGAGGTTTTTGTACAAATTAGTCATGGTCCGCCATGATTCATGACTCATGAATGACGCCGGATTTCAAAATTAAATTTTGTTAATTTATTTTACTTAAAACATTTGTAAAACTCCTTCATAAATAAAATTTTAATTTTTCTAAATGTAAGGTCAATCCAAACGTTGACGCGTTTTTCATTTTGAGCAAAATTTTTTGTTTTCGTTCCCAAATCGCAGAAAGCGCCCAAAATCGCTGATTTTTTAAATTCGCCCCTTTTCCCTTCTGTTTAATTAAACCTTGGAAGCTCCGAACCAATTAACAAAATTATTATTTATTATTATTATTTCAATATGATCATTAATCATAATGTTTATCATTACATTTGTATCAAAATACGTTGTATTTATACCTAAAACCCCCCTTTTAACTGAAATTTTTATTTAGGTCTGTTATTCTCCCAAGTTTTGGTTCTAGTGTATCTTCGCCGGACTAAATTGATTTTGAACGTGAGCCGGATAAAATTTTGGGTTCTTGGGATGATGTATTATAATTTGTCGGATTGGCTCAGCGTGGCTTGGATTGTCGAGACAAATCCAGGTGTAGAACCTTTAGATGTTTGCTCAGGAGAATATATATCAAGCGGTAAGAGTGTTAATTAAAAAAGGGCTGACTTTATCTTTGGAAATACGTTTTATAACTACTTTTATCAAATATTAAAAATCAAACAAGAATATTGATTTCTAGTTTTATGATGAAAAAATTAGTGAAAAATGCAACTGCTACCCCCTTAACTGATCTTGATTTCAAATTTCAATTATAATCTAAACTCCCAGTGGCAACGGTCACTTCTGATGAGGTGGAGATATCATTTACGAGACCATGGAATTTTTAGGATAACCCACACAAAAACAGACTTCCCATTTATATATCAAAGTTGTTTGGCTATCAAAATACTAAAAAATTGTTTATCACGAAACATACTAAAACTGTCACTCCAAATTAAGATACACTCCAAATTAAGGGTATAATGGTTNCGATGAAAAATTAGCCAAACAGGGCTTCAAGGATATTATTTAGATAAGCTTTTTTGTAGAACTAGTATTCAACTTGCGAAAAAAGTATGCCAAAACTTTTTTTATAACCACACTCCTTCACACATAAGCAACACAAGAGTAACCTAAGCCAAAACGGAAAATCTATCCCCTCCTAGGTTTTATTTTGAAATAAACCCAAATTTTAACATAAGCTGTCTAATTAGTATGCAAAACCTTATACTAGCGCTTTTGTTGATTAGTGCTATATTATTCTAGAATATGAAAAAAACAGTCCAAAATACCGTTTTTTGGACTTAGTTCATCAGAAAATCTATCTCCTCTTAGGTTAAATTTCAAAATTTATTAAAATTTTTGCAAAAGCTAGCGCGGAACAAACACAAGCTTCATACGCGCGTTTTTCTAAAATTTTGACCCAAACAAAAGATATGAATTTTTCGAAATCACGTAAAAAATTGACACAAACGTTATTTGTGAACATAATGTTAAGAAAAATCCTTAGAAAAAAAAGGAAAAACGCAGACTTTTAAGCAAATTTTTGTTGTTGTCATTTGGATTGTTTCATGCGTTTAAAGCATGAAAAATTAATTTTGGGCATTTTATGGCGAAACAGCTGTAGAAAATGTAGGAAGCACCATACCTTTAACTTTCCGAATTAGAAACTCGGTTCACTTTTTTCGTCTTTTGTTTAACTTCAAATGATATTACAAGTTTTAAAGTCAATTTTGAATTATTTTTTATAACGGCGTTTTGAAGTTAACTAAATTTTTACTTCCCAATTTAACAGTAGAGATGTGGGCTGAAAAGCGGCCAAAAAAAGATTGGCTCCCTCAACCCACATCTCTCAGATTAAGCAAAAAGTGTTTAAGGGATATAATATTGTAAAATCACTTGCAAATTTCATCATCTTAAATCTAGAGGGTAAAAGATCTGGCAAGAAAACATTACTTATTTTAATTTTAGGACTGAAGCATCTTATTCTTGTCGTTCTGTTGTTTTATCGTTTTACAGCATGGAGATTATGGAATGAGTCGATGAGCCGAGCCCTAGAATAAACTCAAATAATGAAACAATGACTGTTTTTTAGTTCTTTATTCATATCCATTATTATCCCCGGGTAACACTAAAAACTTATTTGCCTGTTAAAAGAATAGGGAATAAAATTTAAGTGTTATCCGGAGATAATAATGGATATATATACTTTACAACTCATTAAATAGTTCAACCGTTAATTTCCTTCTATTGTCATTTTCAAATAAACTGTATTAATTTATCACTTTAACCCTTGTGAGCACAGAACTACAATTGTGGCTCAAGCATACATAAAATGATTCAAAAAAGACAAAAAACGAGATCCATATTTTCTTTCAAACACATTATAAAGAATTTTGATTCGGTTCCCAAAAAATAATTGAAATTTTTTTCGAAGGTTTGTTCCAGTATTAAGGGGTGTTGATTTATTAGGATTTTACGCCGATGTTTCACTTCCGGATAAATTATTTCGGAGCTGGACATAAAATACAAATGTGAAATTAGCCAGTTTATAAGAAAGTGTTTTGTGCATGCATAACACTTGAAATACAAATTTATTGGTATCTAGGTGCAGATATTTTTATTCGGAAGTGGAATTTATAAATTTTAATTTAAAGTATCCCATAAAAAAATTTAATTATTATAAAAGTGAATTTAACCTAAGCAATCAAAAATTGTCCACAGTTGTACTTCATTACCATATTTACTTAAAAATAAAAGGAAAAAGTGTAATTATCTGCATTTATAGGGGAAAATGAACATTTTTTATCAAAAATCATGATTTTTCCATCAAAATTTTAAACTTATTTATAAATTGCTTTTTTTTTAATGCGATATAACTCAAAGGCGGACAACACTACGTAGCAGACTTGTGCATCGTTTCCGACAGAAATGTAACTTGTGAAGACAACTGTGTGACCGTGTATCACGTGATATGGTATACCTTGCTTTTTCACTAGTATTTTCTAAAACTAAAAAATTAAAATTCTGATTAAAAAATGTCGGAAGCCGAAATATTACCTTTCAACTTCCTTATGCAAAAAAATTTGTCACAATTGTGGCTCTGGTGCCTTGGCGGAATTTTTTTTATATGCTCACAAGGGTTAAGTCATGTTTCATTAAAATCTGCTAGCCTTTGTTATATCATTTGAGACCGATCATCAGGTAAATAACTAACTCAAACATCCTTTCATCTTAAATTTTCAAACTTTTTATTAGTTTTTTGTCAGACCGTTTGTTTTTTGTCAAAAGACTAGATACGTCAATTTTATTTCTGTAAAAGTATGTTTTTAGGGTTAATAACCCTTGGTTATATGGAAATTTACAAAATGATGAATAACACTTAAGGGGGTAGCAGCGATGTGACAGACTGGCGTCAATTTAACTTACAGAAATAATTAGTTGGTTTATTTTTTGTGCTTATTATCGTTAGCTGAACCAGAAATAAAATACTTTTATCTATCAAAGGAAAGATTTGAGTTCCAACTTTATTTTGAATTCATAAAATTTTCAACAAATTCAAACATTATTAAAATTTCACGGCATTTTTCACCCAAAATTTTTTGTTTTTTCTTCTGAAATCTGTGGAATAAAAATGAAAAAACCACTTTAACTTTTTTCATGCACGTTTACAATTTTTTGACTGCGGTTTAAAAATCATAATAACATGTTCAATTGTCATTTTTTGTCGAATTTTTAAGAAATATTATGGAAAAATTTCGCAAATCAAGTCCAAAAATTTATTAATGCTTTTGAATTCTTCTTGAAAAATCAGACCGAATCAGTTGTTTATTTTCTGGCATCTATTTAATTTCCGTATTGCAACCAATGGGTCAATCGGATATCGTTTCTGAACTACTGATGAAATTTACAACACTTGCTTGGGAAACCGGTTTGAGCCATTTAGCACGCCACTTATAGAAATTTTATTTTTTTAAAAAACTCAATTAAATTACGGGTGTTATAGGCTACTTTTCTTTTCAAAGTCAGGAGATTTATCAATATTTAAACGCAATTGAAGGTCAATTTTTTTCCTTAAAAGCTGTTTTTCTCTTTTTTTTATGGAAAAAAACTTTCATATATAGGAAATTTTTCCATATGGATAATGATTCTCCCACTAATTAGCGCATAACACCCGAAAATGCCTGAAGTTAAAAAATATCGCTCTCAAAGAAAACTCTCACATTGAGTCAAGTTGGAAATGGAGTTATAATGAAAAGTGTTTTTTTTTCTTTCATAAATCACCAGTGGTGCTCGGAAAAGTACAAAAAACTCCTGTCCTGTGACCAGATATTACCCCCCTGACCAGTTAAACCCCCATTCGCAAAATCTGTAGGAGGCTTTTAGTGGTCAACCAGTGTATGTGATAACATTAACTAGTGGTAAATAACCACGCACATAAAGTTTATCTTTCTGGGAAAAACGTACTTTTTAAGCATCAGTAATAGCGCATCACTCAAAGTTCAGACTTACTGTCAGACCAAAAACCTCAAAATAGAGAAAAATCGGATTGAAACATCGAAATGCATGAAACTCAGTTATAATTTTATTATATCAATTTCTTATAATCAAATTTTCACTAAATTAAAAGTTTTTTCAGAAACACATGTAGAAATTCAGAAGATGATCTTGTCAACTTCCTGTTTCCGCCGGAAGAAACTCTCAATGTGCTTACTATTTCAGGCTAATATATCGGTACAAAAATGCATAGTTTGCTGTTATATAAATCAAAGATAAGCATCAATACGCATTGCTCTTTACAGTTTGGTTACTTCGGTTTTTTAGGGACAAATATCATATTTATTTCTCTTTTTGATTCTTTAAAGTTAACTAATATTGTTTATGATCCTTATTTATGGCTGTAATTAAAAACTATAAACCCTAGTAAAAGTTGCAATTAGCGGTGAACAGAAACCGCTGGTGAAAGACCGAAAAAATTAAAAGTATATAAGCGAAGAGTCGCCGAAGACCAGCACAATATAGACCAACAGAAATTTGAGTTAAACTTTCAATATTAAGATTTTTAAAAAGTTTTGGTAAGTGTTCTAAATTGGTGTCCTGGTGGTTGATTATTTCTACCAGAAATCTTTTTCAAAAATGACATGACGGAAATTAAAAAAATGATTGATGCTAAGTTAGAGATACAGAGTTGAAAAAGATTTATTTTTTTGTAATTTGTTCACCCGCGAATTTTTTTAAACTACTCGAGAGTTGTCAAGCCGCAATTTCGAGCTCAATGATTTTTCTTCCTCGCTGTTTGCTTAACAAAATATTGATAATTTGTTGTATTAAGTAAGGGGTCTTCGTTATAGCTCAGCTTCTGATTAACCCGTGTACTTGGACAGTTTTTAATGGCACTGGGTGGTCATTTAACGCACCCGTTCTTTTGATGAAATACGGAAGAATTTGAGAAAATTTAGGATGCTTAAGTTATTAACAATTGTTTTACTTTTGCTTGTTAAATTATTATGTAACTTCTCTGTTTTATGAATGAAAGTCATTTAGTTTAGTCGAAATAGTAAATTTGAAACAATACAATTTGCTTTTCATCTTGAAAAATTTTATTTCGAAATTTTAAAGACTTTTATTGATAAAGAATAAAATATTTTTAACTGATTAATTTTATTTATTAAAGTCTAAAATAAAAAAGTCTGATGAGAATATACACGATGAAGATTTTTCTGACATTGTGTTCGATTGTGAATGCACAAATGGGATTCGATAATATGCTCGGTAATCAACCTGGTATTCAACTATCAAACAATCAGCCACAGCAAGGATTTGGAAACTTTGGAATGGGTGGCAATGGCGGTATTCAAATGGGAAATAACCAACAAGGTGATTTTATTCAAATAATATATACAGGACTCAAAAATAGTCCGTAAAAAACGCAAATTAAATTTTTTCTTGAATTCAAAAACCCTAACTAACAATATTACTGGACTTCTCATTTTTTGATAATGTTTATTTATTTAAAACTTGACGTTTCGGTGTTTCATTACCATTCTCAAAAGTAAAATTTTTGTTTTGAAAAAAAAATATAAATGAACATCGTTACTGAAATTCCTCCGTAATTGTTGAAAAGGTGCTCAAAATGGCTTGGCTTGGCTTTTTGGTACATCACGGCTAAAACAATTTAACTGGAACATCTGAAGTCAAAAATGTTTTTCCTGATAAGCGTTTTTTCAGAATCGAACATATCCGGAGAACTTAGAAAGAATTTTTGATACCTTGTTTAGTTTATTACGAGGTGCTTGAACTTAAGTTTTCTTCAAAATTTTGCAGAAAATGTTTTTTTCTCAGGTTTGCAAAATTATTTTTTAAGAAAATACAAAAATTTTTATTTTTACGATTTTGTAAGCAAACCGTTAACAAAATATCGAATGCAGCAAAAATTAACACTCTACCATCTATGATTCCCGGAATATAACGTTCGTCAGGTAACCCTACTTTTTCAGTCTAAGAAAATATTTTTTTTTCGAAAATTAATTTTTTTTAATTTTTATGGTCAAGCTCGAATTTAGAATGAAATTTCGGAAATTGTTTTATATCAAAATTTTTTTTCGTTTTTTTTAAATGAAACCGATAACAAAATTGAGAATGAAGTTGAAATTGGCTTTCTACCATGTCTGAGTGTCGAGATATAAGGTCCGTCAGGTACTCCCTTAACCCACATACTCAGCGCTGGCCATGAAAGAATTCGTACAAATTATGACTCGAGAAATATTTAAGGTATCGCATTCAAATTTTGGCGTTTGTTAAGTAGACCCTAAAAATATCAAAATTTATAAATTAGAAAAAAATTATCCTCCTAGTGGCGATTTTTTGAAATTTAAGTAAGACAAATTATTATAATTAAACACTATTACCCGAATAGTCAGTTTGATATCATGAGATTATAAAAACAAATAAAATTTTTTGGAAAAAATGTCATTTCAGGTCAAAGACGGGCAAATTTTGGTCAAAAAACCGGTGAATTGCCGGTTACTGAAAGACTGTTAGGTTGATAAAGCCGAGACTTGTCTCTAAAGATGTGACTTGCTTAGTTTTAACTTGAGTTAGTTTTCGAAAAAAATAAAAAATTTGAGGGGGTATAATTAGAGATTCAAAATTAAAAAAATAGTCATGTTGATGCTGTTTTCAGAATCGGATTTTAGGGAAAACATACAACGTTTCGCTAAACATTTCAAAATTTTTTCTCAGATTCAAAAGAAGATACGATTTCATCAGAGACAAAAATTTCGGGACAAAAAAATGTCAGTCACCTCGTCATTTGAGCCAATCTTAATCATTTTAACTATCTTTTATATTATATTTTCCATAGTGTGAAATACTATTCAATTTAATGATTCAGTCAATTGCTTAGTAACAATTAAATAGATATTGTCTGTTTGATCAGTACTTTTTTTTTAAGTTACCACTCCTGCTGTTTTCGAGTAAACATGTTCGAAGTTATAAAATATTAGACCAGGAATCCAGCCCTATTACATTTTGTTCATGGACTCACTATCGCCCTCACAGCCATGGGGGGTAAAAAGCGAAATGCGAGTGCTCATCTTTTTACGCTCCCGGCACTAAAAATCACTTCCACTAATCTAGGGGATTAAAAATTATTCATTCGAGCCTATGGACCAAGAATCATCAACAGTGGTATAAGGGGATATTAGTCATCGAGAGAATTCAAAAATTTCAAATCGACATATTTTTAAGAATATATTATCAATCTGCAGTAATTCAGCAGTTTTCATTTTTTTTGTCTTGACGGGAAACATCTTGCCACTTCAAAATTTTCGGATAAAAACTTTTTCGAACACAAGTTGCCACTTTTCAGCTTACTATGTATAATCTGAATTTCTTCAGACTGATTATTTTTACTTTATGAATCGTCTTTTAAAAGAACACTAAAAAAAAACGCGCCGTTTTGCCTGATCGAAGGTGTCTAAATTACAGTAAAATTTATTTTCTATTGTTTATCAATTAAAAACTCCAAAAAACAGTCTCGACCACCAGGAAATTTATATAATTTATTTGTATATGATTTGTACAATCAAAATAGAAAATTAAATTTTTGAAAAAATAAAAAAAACCGACATTTTAGCACATCAAAAGAATATTTATTTTCATGAGTTTAATTATGAAAATTTTACGGTGGTGATGAGGTCGGCTTACCAATAGGCAAGTCTCGGAGAAATATTTTTTTTAATTCTAATTAAAAAGGCCTAACTAGATGTTTTCGCGCAACCGTATTTTCATTCAAAAAAGTATAAGTCAGAGTATAAACAAGAGCGTAGAAAAAAACGAAAGCATATTAAAATATAGTGAAAGTAGCCATTCTCAATATTTTCAGCTAAGAATTCCAAAAAAATTAGTTTAAAATTTTTTGAACAAGAAATGAGTAAAATTTTCAAAATATTTCTAATTATTTTTGACCAAAAATCACTTAACCATGTTAAATGGTTTTTTAAAGTGCATATAAAAATATGTGGTCAGCTAGTCGAAAAGTTAAAGTAGCCATTTTTAGAGTTTTTTCGTTGATTAAAAACAAATATTGAAAAAATTATTTGAACGAAAAATAAGGCATTTTTTCATTATGTTTGGAACTTTTATCGAAAATTTCTCATAATTTCTCGAATTCGAAAAGTTAAATTCGAACTCTAAATTTTCTTAAAAAGCCATAATGCAAAAATTCGCTATTAAAAAAAGTTGCCTGGATTATGAATCATCACTTTGATGGTATATTGCGAAGAATATATCAATCCAGTGAAATGTTTTTCATCAAGAGCTCATATCGGTATCTGTCAAAATGCACCGAGGCCCTTAAGGGGGTTGTGGGTGTAAATGAAACAAGCGTTTAAGAAAATTTTCGTTTTATTCTTGAATTCAGCTGAAAGAAAACAATTCCGAAAATACAATATTTTAACCAATCAGATTTGTTTATTTTCATTTCGGTCTTGCAGTGCGGGCGTGTACGTTACAACCAACCTTCTGCGTGGGATATAATAGTCAACTAAACTTATTTCACTGAGGAGAAAACCCAACAGAGAATTAGCTTTTCAACGAGGTTGGACAACCTATATTCGAAAAATTATCAAACGTTTCAGAATATGTCTGTTTTATTCAATTTGAAACAAATTTAATCAGTTTTTCTGAATTTCATTTTTACCGCCTAAAAACCGAACGAGATTTCTTTTGAAACCAGACGGCGCATAACTTATTTTAAGACGTCGTACTTTTAGAAAACATCTTTGTTTGAATCAATTTAAAGCAAAATTGACCGAGAATTAACAACTTATGTGAATTGAGAACATATTTTTACCTATTTTTCAGAACGGCACCGTGGAGCCACCCTTCACCAGAATCAAAAAATTTACTTGCGGTTGATAGAAAAGGTTTAAGTCTCCCGTATTTTTTTCTCATTTATTCTTATCTGCCCGTTATCGACCCTTCCAGTCCAGCAATTCAATCATTCTACACCCACAACCCCCTTAAGGGTATCCCCGTCCCTAATTTGACATTTTATCGATAAAATATTAGCGAGACACGGCGTCAAGGATATTATTCAGATTAGCCAGTTTGTAGAACTAGCCTTAATCTTGCGTAAAACATGTGTCAAATTTTTTTTGCATGAATACACTCCAAGACACATTAGCGAAACAGGGAGACCTAAGCCAAAACGATAATTCTATCTCCTCTGAGGTTCTATTCTGAAATAAACCTTAATTTTCACATAACCTGTATAATTAGTATAAAAAACTTCTGTGGAAGCGTTTTTCGCGATAAGTGCTTTATTTTTTCTAGAATATGCGATAGACCATCGTTTTTTTTGAGATTTTCCCTAGTAAATTCTATCTCCTCTAAGGTTAGATTTCAAAATTTACACAAATTTTCGCAAAAAGGAAGCTCAGAACAAATTAAAACTTCTGTGGAGCCGTTTTTTAAAATTTCTAGCCCAAACTCAAAATATGAATTTTTGAGGTCACGTGAAAAAATTTCCGGATAAAAAAGTGCTTCGATTTTTTCGAAAATAAGCTCAAAAGAAAGCTGTGGAAACACTGAAGAGAAAGTAATTTTGAAAAAAATACTCAGAAAAAATTCAAAAATTTCGATTTTTTTTTCTGAATCAAAAAATGACAATTACCTAAGTCTTAGATTTTTTTGATCACAAGTCCAACCGCTAAAAGGCGTCAAAGACAAAATATTAAAAACATATCCCCTCCTTTAATACGAATAGGATCAACCAAATTTTTGGGCTATGGCTGCAGTACAAAAATATCTAAAGTGAGTTCCAAGGATTAAATTTTTTCTGGAAAATACAGTAGAAAACCCTTAAATTAAAAATTTGTAACGCTTATAACATACGGGATGTTTATACAGGAATGCCAAATAAGTGCCTTATTTATGCCGTTCGAAATGTTTTGCATTTAAGGGGATTGTGGGTGCAGTAGTTATTTTAGACCACGGTCGCAAAATTTCGGTATTTTTTTCAATGTGCACCTGACCATCCAGCACTTAAGGAATCGTTTGCAATTAAAAAAACACACCAAATTATTTCTGGATATTTTTTTCTAGAACATTGAAATCGCTTGCTAACTGAAATGCCCGAATAATGACAAATGATCAAAAACATAATAACCTATTAGTGATCAATTTTCACGGAGATTCAGACCAAAATAAATTGGAAATTTTTGACCATATCTAGAAATTTCCAAAAAATATCATTTCGGACTTGCATTAAAACTGGAAAACGGAAAAATAATTCTAGATATGGTAATCATTTCAGAATACAAAAAAATCAACTCGCAAGAAAAAAGTGGTCTAAATGAAAGTTATTCAATATGATAGTTGTTCAAATTTTTGCGCCTTTTCAATATTTCAATTTTTAGCCTAATCAGTATTATAATGGCGCGCATTAAATCAGCATGAAATAGTGATTGCGAAGAATATAAAATAATTATTGAAATTTCCTTGTTCAAAAGTTTAATATGATTAATAGAGAAGGATTTATGAAAAAGAGAAAAGAAATCGCATGTACCGTTCGTGAGGTATACTTTTTTTTGTAAAATAATCTACATTTTGCGCCTATATTTAACCATAGCAAGGAATTTTCAAAAATAATTTTCGGCGAATTAAGATGAATTTATAAAAATATGCTTGTTGCATTGTAGAGAATTTTTTTCTGACCAATAATATCGGCATTATGTGATTTTTGGAAACGTGGATATTGAAGGTATACTTCAATGGAAAGAAATACCAGCATTAAGGTTTTTATGCATTTAAAGGTTGATGTGATAATATTTTCTAGAAATGAATCAATTTTTGACTTTTCAGGTTACGGACTACAATATACAATTGGAAAAATAATACGTCTG
Source organism: Oikopleura vanhoeffeni (assembly GCA_004367855.1). NCBI lineage: Eukaryota > Metazoa > Chordata > Appendicularia > Copelata > Oikopleuridae > Oikopleura > Oikopleura vanhoeffeni. The sequence continues at coordinate 180,094 of SCLH01000128.1, forward strand.
CACTTAATCTCACAAAAGATATTTTAGAAGTTTTAAAAAGAGCTTATTTTCCCCAGCAAATTGCTGGAAGCACCCACAATCTCCTTAAGGCTTTCAAATTATGGAATTGTTAATCTGCTTTCAAAATCATTTCATTTTGTATCGCGGGAAAATTTTCCTTTTTTATGGAGTGTGAGTCATGATTCTGGCTATTGGACCCGAAATTACCATTCAAAAAATTCTCTCTTGTTCTTTTATTAAACAAGAGGTCTCCAACTCCCTGCTGGCGAGGTTTGGCAGAATTCGGTGATAAAAATACATTTCGTCTTTTCATTTCAAATTTGATATATCGATTACGGGGCTCGTGGTCATTTTTTACTACATTTTAAGCCAAAAATTTTATTTAATTCAGTTTTTGCGAACGACTCATCCGATTAAATTTTAAGATAGCTAAGACAGATCACAAATATGTGGTTAATAATTGAATTTAAAAAATTGGTCCGAATCCGACCATTGTTACCAATTTAAAAAAAAATAATAACTAAACAATTTCAGTAATCTCAGAAAAAAGACGAAATAAATTGGTCCGATGAATCAATTTTTTATATTTTATTTTCCACAAAATACTTGTGCTTAGTTTGAGCTATCTAAGAATTTTATCGGATGAGTTGGTTTTTATAGCCGAATTAAATAAAAAATATGGCTTAAAAACATGTAAAAAATGACCAGGAGCCCCCGTAATTGAAATGCATGTTATCTTGTGAAATTATTGGCAATAACATCTGATTTTGATTTATTATCAAATTGATAGGCATTACGAAGAGGTTACGGTATTTTTCGTATAAATCTTGTATTTTTTTTTAAAAGATTGACTTCTGAACCAATCAGAAAGCCGGATTATGAAGTTTTTTAAAAATTTCTAAAAAAAACTTCAAGTTGTAAAATCATCTTCGGAATAAATTTAAATATTTCTGTACTGCAGCGATAGCCAACAAATTGGATTGATCCTATTTGTAGGAGGTGATAGGTTTTTAATATTTGGTGTTTGAGGCCCTCTGGCGGTTGAATTTGAGATAAAAAATCTTAGATTATTGTTATTATGATTTATTTGCACTCTCAAGGTGTAAAGTGGCTGTAGAGTGGCTATGAAGCTCATTCTCATTTTTTTTGGCTGATTAGTAGTCTCAAATTAAAAGCGAAATATATTTGCGACGACTACCCCCTTAGTACTTTGTGTGTTGAACATTATGACTTCAACAAGAAAAAAATGAATGCAGAAAATAACTATTATTTACAGGATTCCAAGGATTTGGAAATATGTTTGGAGGGAATGGTGGAATTCAAATGGGATCTGGCCAAACTGGATTCGCAGGATTTGATCCGAATGCCCTCTTTGCCCAACCTGTCACAACAAAAGCAACAACCACTACAACCCTAAGACCAGCAGTTTTAAGTTTTGAAGATATGTTTGCCCAAATGTTTGGTGGAAGTGGAGGTAATCCATTTGGAAGTTTTGTGCAATCACCAACAACACAGCCAACAACAAAAGCTCAAGCTCTAAACAATCTCGACCTCGGCTCGGCGTTTGCAAATTTTGGAATGTCTGGACCTGGTCAACCGCAAGCACCAGCTGTAGGCGTCAGCGGGATCCCGAGTTTTGGTAATTTTGAGCAAGTTATAACACAGACGCCAACAACAGTTGAGAAAACGACAAGTGAAACAGCAACAAAGAAAGGAAAGGGAGGAAAGAAAGGGAAAAAAGGAAACAAGAAAAAATCAACAAAAACAACAAGAGTAACAACAACAACCAATTCAACGACCACCACAATCACTACAACCACTAAAAGCACTACAACCACTCAAACCACAACTACCACCACAACGACTACCACATCCACCACAACTACTACAACAACAACTACCACGACAACAACCACGACAACTACCACGACAACAACCACAAACGACGCCACCACAACCACCACAACTACTACAAACAGACAACTATACGACATACAAACCATCGACAACTACACAGACAACAACCACGCACAACAATCACGACAACAACCGCGACAACAACACCACGTACAACAGACTACCACAACCACCACAACCTAGTCTAAAACACACATACCACGACAACTACCCGACAACACCACACAACGACCCACCACACACACACAACTACTGACAACAACAACTACCAACGACTAACAACCAACGACAACTACCATACGACAAAACCACGACAACACACACACCGACAACACCACACAACATCCACCATACGGACTACACACCACGCACAACATACAACAGACTCTACACGACACACCCCCAAAGACTACCACAACACATCAACAAACATACTACACACACAACTAGACACACCACACAACAGCACCCCACAACGACTAACCAAACCCCACAACAGCAACGCACCACGACACTACTTACGACAACATACCACAGACAACAACCAGCACCCACAACATACCACAACAACCACACACAACGATTATACTACACAAACCAAACTACCAACGAACAAACACAGCGCAATCAGACTACACACACGACAACTAACCACACAACACGACAACCACAACGATGCTACAACCACACCACAACTACTACATGACAACAACTACCACGAAACAAGGACAGACAAACGGATACACCCAGACCACAACACTACACTGCACGACAGACCACACCACCACAACGACAACCACAAACCACGTACAACCACCACAACACTAACAACAACAGCTAACCACGAAAACAGACTACACGACAACTACCACAACACACCACACAAACGATACACCAAACCACCACAACTACTACAACAACAACTAACCGACCACGACAACTACCAACAGCAACTACCACACAACACACCACCACAAGACTACCACACACCACACACACACAACAACTAACTACACAGACAACAAACCACGACAACACAGACAAACTAACCACAACCAAACACCACAACGACTACCACACCACTAACTACACAACTAACACAACAACCACAAATACACAGACACGAACAAACCGACTACCACAACCACCACAACTACTACAACAACCAAACACAACCACGACAACACCACGACAACTCAACCGACAACACCACCAACAAAGAACAACCCAAACACCCGACACTACACGACACTACACACGAACAAGCGAACAAACGACCACACACCACCAACAACTACTACAGCCAAACTACACGATACACCACGACAAACTAAACCACGACAAACACACACTACACGACAACATAACACACATAGACAACAACCACGAAACACAACGAAACCACAACACAACACAGACCTACCACAACGACACAAACACAATCTACCAGACAACAACAGACACACACCATACAACGACCGACCAAAGACAAACCCACGAGACAACATCACGACCTAACAACCACGAACAACATAACCACCACAACGACCTACCACAACCACCAGCAACTACTACAACCAACCCACACGAAACAACCACGCACAACGTACCACAGACGAACAACAAGCTAGACTCGACGACAATACCACGAAACATACTCGACAGACAACAACCACCACCAACAAGACCTACCGACAACCACACAACTACAAGACCAACACTACCAACGTACAACAACCAACAACAATCCACGACAACAACCACGACAACAACCACCACAACGACTACACAACCACCACAACTACTGACATACCAGCACGACACTACCAGACAACACCACCACAAACGACTTACCACAACCACCTAAACCACCCAACTACTACGACAACTAACCACACAACACCCCACAACGACCTAACACACCACTAACAACCACCCACAACTACTACAACAAACACAACTACCCCACACAACCACGAAAACTACCACAACAACTACCACCACCACTTACCACCACCACAACGACTATCACAACCACACAATATAACAACAACAACAACCACGACAACGAATCAGACAACACCACGACAAGACAACCACCACAACGACAACCACACCACACAACACTACAACAACAACAACCACGACAAACCACGACAACTACCAACGACAACAACGCACCAGAACCAACGACACCACACCACCAACTACTGAACAACAACGACTACCACCACACCACCACGCACAACTACCACAACAACAACCACCACCACCAACGACTACCGACAACACTACATACCACCAAACTACACAGACAACAACAACGCACGACAACAACCACGACAACTACCACGGACAACTCCACAACAACAACACCACACGACTACCACAAAAACACACACAAACCAACTACCACGACAACAACCACATACCACGACACTACCACACCACCAAGACTACCACAACCACCAAACACTACAAAACAATCAATCTAACCACGACAACAAACCACGACACACTACCACGAAACTACCAACCACCCATCACAACGACATACCACAACCCACAACAACTACTAGCAACCAAAACAACCACGACAACAACACGACAAACACCAACAACAAACAACACCTACCACACCACAAAAACAACTACAACAAAACAACTACCAGGCCACAACACGACAACTACACGACAACTACCACAACAACAACCACCAACATACGACTACCATAACAACCACTAAAACCACTTCCCGAACCAACAAGGAAAACCACAACAACACCACACACGACAACGACCACACCAACCACAACAACTACTACCACCACCACAACAACTACTACCACCACCACAACAACTACTACCACCACCACAACAACTACTTCCACGACAACAACAACTACTACCACGACAACAACAACTACAACTTCTCCGGCAAGAACTACCACGACAACGACGACAACCACCACTTCCAATACAAGAACGACTAAAACTTCTCACATAAATACAACAGCGACTAAAATCATTTCTACAGAATCTGTTGAAATTTCACAAGAAGCTACTTTTCAAAGGATTGACTACAAATTTCAAATCATTTTAAAATCTTCCAAAATCGAAGCAAAGAATGAGATCAGTCTTATAATCTTTCGGGAAAGTGGACTGGATATCAAAGGCATTAATGTTGTCTTGACACAATCGTTGTCCAATGATAATGTTCAATATGTCGAAGTGACTTTAGTTCATTTATTACCTCCTGGTGAACAAAGTCCATCAGGAGATATCCTTGCTGGGCCATTTGCAAATGTAATGCTGACTTCAGCTGAAATAAATGTTGACACTTTTGAGGTTTTAATTAATTTGCAACCAAAGTCGGTGACTGTGTTTTCAAACGATTCTGATATTTCAAATGCGTTCACAACAATCATCACCACAACAGTTACAACAACTACAATCAACGCTACAGCAACGACTTTAAGAACGACAACCTTAAGTTCTACTACCACAACAACTACAACCGCTACAACAACGACTACCACAACCACCACCACAACTACTACCATAACATCTACAACCATCACAACAACGACAACCACCACAACGACTACCACATCTTTTACAACCACAACAACAACGACTACCACAACTTCTACTTTGACAACTATCACCACAACAACAACCACGACTACGACTACCC
>SCLH01000128.1:186510-218722 GCA_004367855.1 Oikopleura vanhoeffeni
CCACCCTTTCTACAACTACCATCACAACAACTTCTATCACCACTACAAGCATCACAACTAGTACAAATACGACCACGTTACCAACTACAACTTTAACAAGCAGCACGACCACCGCTACTACGACAACAGGTTCTAGTACCACTACTACTTCAACAAGAAGCACAATTTTGGTGACCACGACAATCACGACCAGTAATGCTTTTAATGCAATTTCTATCGAGAATATGGTTATAAAAGAAGCTGAATTCACAAATCAGAATAAATTGATAAAAGATATCAGTAATATTGAATCCGAAAAAAGTACCCAAGATACCATAATTAACCCTATGATGCCTCTAACTACGACCACTTCCCCAAGCACAACTACGACAACTAAATTACTGAAAGTAGAGGCCACTAACACTACTGAAAAAACAACTTCTGCTGGAACGTTTCAACGCTTAGATTACAAATTTGAAGTAGTTTTGAAATCAAGTATAGCTGAAGCTCGTTCTGAAATCAGTATGTTAGTTATGAATCATAGTAGCTTGGACGTTAAAGGAATAAGTGTCACTTTTGCTCCAATTGCAACAAGGCGAAAAAGAAGAGATATCGATTCCACTCACAATGTTTCGATAACACTGGTTCATTTGTTACCTACCGGGAGACCTAATCTCACAGGAAATGTACTTGCGGTACCATTCTTGGAAAGTAATCTGAAAACTGCAGAAATCAATTTTGAAAATTTCAATGTTTTTGTCAATATGGCCCCTCAACTGCTGACCAATTTACCTGGAGAAATTACAACTACAGCAACTACTATAACAGATAGAACTAAAACCACAAAAAATAACGAAAAAGATGATGTCGTGGAAGCTATCACTGGGGAGCTCCCATCATTCGATTTATCGTCCATTTTCGGTTCCAGTGAGCCAAATAATCGACCTGATATAATTGGAGCTCAATCTGTTGTAAATTCTGAAACGGTTTCAGCAGTAAGCGAAAAAGTTCAGTCCGAAAAAAGTTTAGCAAGTGGTAATCGACCTTCTCAAACAAAGGATGTCGACGTTACCGGAAATCGTCCTCAGTATCAAGCAACCAATATATCGGAGAAAAATGGTCCCAACACTTTTCCTACTTATATTGGAAAGGCTGGCCGATATTGCTTGAAATGCGATTCTTTATCATATTCTGAATGTATTTCGAGTGCAATTTCTGTCAAATGTCAGCTCGGAGATTTAGAGCACTGTTTCTTTGAGGTGCGAAAATTGAATGGAAATGTTGAACAAGTCTCATCTGGTTGCAAGCATAAAGTAGCTTGTGAAGACTTAAAACATCAGAATTTCATCGTAGATCTCGCTGCTAAAACCTCTTCATCTATTCATGATCAGTGTAAACCAAATGTTAAAATGGCATCGAGAAGATTTGGGAGAACTCAATCAACTTGTCGTCAATGTTTTTCGACGTCGGATGGGACTACGGGGAATTCCCTACAACTTGGAGGTAGTGCCGAAGAATTGAAAATTCCAAAGTGGGACGATATAAATTTCTGGAGGATTTCTGATGAAATTACCGCTGATTCTGAGAACAGGTCATTTTGGCTGGAAAATTTGTATGATACCCAAAAAACAAATAATCTTTAATTTTAAACATTCAAAATTATTACATTAATTCTTATTTATAGCAACATGATAATATGGTCCTATCAGGACCTACATAGGACGGTGCTAAAAACTTTTATAAAAACTGAGAATACATTGTATAATATGTTACATTCGTATTTGAAAGGTCCTCGGTGTCCAATTCATTATGAATATCCAATAAATAAATTAAAAAAAATTTCAAAATCGTGTTTTTAAGCATTTTATAGTTTTGGACAAAACGCAATTATCAGGCAAAACGAATATATATTATATATCGAATATATCAAAAATTGGTATCACTAGGCCTCTACTTTCGCGTTTCACTTGAATTTGAATGAGAGCACCTCAAATAACTTCTTAGACCAATAAGAGCTTCGAAAATAAGTTGTGATGCGAACGCGAATGTAAATACCTAGTGATCCTTTTTTAGATTGAATATATATTCCTAAATGGTCTCGTGTGAAACTTTCAGAATTTATTCTCATTTAACAAGGCAGTTTAGGGGGTACCCGAAGTATCATCAAATTGCAAACATTTCTGATCCGATGGTATAACTTTCATTTTTCTAGAACAACTAGAAATCATTAAGTTAAGGGGATTGAGGGTGTTACATTGCTTGCAAAAATATTTAATTTATTTCAAATTCTAGACATAGGATAGTCTCAAATTATTAAAAATAATACTCACAGCACAAAATAATTTAAAAGGAAAGTATTTTAATGTTATAATTGTCACGATTTTTGCCCTTTTTCAAAATTTCAATTTAAAGCCTTATCAATGTAATAATGACGCGCAGTAAATCTGCATAAAATAGTGATTGCAAGAATTCTGACGGAAATTATTCCGATTTCAGCCGATTAGAATATAACTTAGAGAATCGAGAATATTTTCTAAAAAAAAGAAGAAACATCGCATGTACCGTCCTTGAGTTGAATTTAAGTTTCTAAAAAATTGAACATTTTGCCTGTATTTAACTCATTAATTTTCAAAAAAATTTTCGGAGAATTGAGAAGAATTTTAAAAAAATATCCGATCATATTGTAAAGAATTTTTTGTCACACTTCACTGGAGAGAAAAAGCAGCTTTAGACCAGCAAATAATCGATGTTTTTTACAATTAAAAAATTCATCTCCTCGAACGATATATTTTCAAAGTGGCTCAAATTTTTTTCTGATTCTCCTTCAGAACATTTTACACAGATGAAAGCGTGCTTTTTGGAATTTTCGTATGAAATCCGATACATAAATTTTTCAACGTCACTTGAAAAATAACCGAAAAACCATTTGCCTCGATCTTTTTGGAAAAGGCTAGAGAAAGCCAGTTGAACTCTTCATCGAAAAACTGGGTTACATCAAGATGATATTTTGAAGTTTTAGCCCTTTAATTTGAACAAATGTTGTTTTTTAACTTCCCTTCGTTGAAAATACGTTAATTATTATAAAAATGCTTTAATTTTATTATTAGTCCCAAATTGTCTTGTTATTTCAAAGTGAGATTATTCAGAGTAAGGTGTTGCAGGTTTATACTGGTGCATTTTTATTTTCATATTTTCTATTCGTTCAATTTGTTTTTCTCGAACTTTTGAACTTTCAGATCTTTCTCTCAAAAACCAGCAAATAATAACAATAATCGAAAACATAAATAAACCAGTTAAAGTACCATATCCAATATTCCGAATACTTTCGTTCGAAACCATAGATCTCTCAGGTGCTTTTAATTGATTACAACATCATTTATAATTATTGATCAGTTTGTACTATCACTAGGGTTCGGACCGGTGAAAATTTTGAATTTGAAACCAATGAATTTTACCCCTGGAATGACAGAAAAGTTCAACCCAACCAAGGCACCAGAGCCGATATATCGGCTTTACTTTGAACGTGGTTTACAGAAAGCCCAGGGCAGTTGGAGTTTCATTTTTTATGGATCAAGAAGTTGAAAGGATATATTTTTGCATCCAACATTTCAAATTATTGAATTTTAATTTTTTGTTCCAGAAAATATAGTCAGAAAAGCAAGGTTCAGCATATCATGTAATACAAGCTCACAGTTGTCGTCGCAAATTTAATATGTTTTGGGATCGATGCGCAAGGATCTGGACTACGTTTAAATTTTCTCCGATTAGATCTCTGTATCATAAGTCAAAAGTTATTTTCAAATTAGTCTGAAATTTGGATGAAAAAATGACGATTTATCGTAAAAAAGGTTATTTTCCTAATAAAAGCAGATAATTACACTTCTGTTATCATTTCCAGGTAGATATCGATCATTATGCCTGGGTAACTTTAAAAACTTATTTGCCTGTTAAACGAATAGGGAATAAGTTTTTAAAGTGACCCAGGCATAATGATCGATATAGTAATCGAGTGACAGTGTGGACTATTTTTGATTGCTTAAATTAATTTTTATAACAAAAAAAAATTTCAAGGAATACTTACGTAGAAAATTCTGAAATTTCACTTTAAAAAAAAATATCTGTCCCTAGATACCAAAGTTTTTTGATTTTAATTTTTATGTATGCACAAAACACGCTTTCTCCTAGAAAAACTGCGCAATAACATTTGTGTTTGATGTCTAGTTTAAAAATAATTTTTACGAAAGTAACAACTCACGAACAAATCTCAAAAAAAAACACATCTCCTAAGTATTCTGAACGCAAATATTTCAAAATAAAACATGAGTATTATTTTTGGAATTGCCAAAAAAAATATTCAGAATCAAATTTGAAGAAACCAATTCTGCGACACTTTTTTTTTGGCATTTATTCAGAAAGGTTTTAGGTGTAGGCATGAGCCGTATATATCGCTTTGTGATCCACGGGCATAACTCAACAAAGATAAAGAATTCCAAAAGAAAACATATAAAACAAAGAAAAATTTTAACACTTTTAAAGAAGGTTTTTAGAAATCGGTTCTTGAGTCATTTTATTTCATTTTCTGAAAAAAAAAGAGAAAAACAACTTGATAATTTAAACTTGAAAATTCTAGAAATTTTATAAAGCTAGCCCTAAATAAACTGAATATAAATGTAATAATATTAGGAAAATTAAACTACGTAGTAAATTCTGAAAAAATATACAGCCTGAATTTTCTCGTTTATGGCGTTTTTTTTTATTCCACCGGTGGACAGACTTGAAAGCATTTTTGTCCACAAAAACCGCCTTCAAAATCTTTGTTTACTGAAGGCGTTTTTTTGTCCGCGTTTGACTGTCTACCCGGCGAAATAAAAAAAAGGCAGTAAACGGGAAAACTTAGGCTGTAGTCTTTATTTACAACATAAAGCAAAGAACATGTACAAAAAAAGCACTTTATTATACAAATATGCTATACAATCTTATCGACAAAGTTTTTATATTATATCAGGCGTTGACAAGGACAAAAGTACAGACAAGGAAAAACTCAATTTATTCTGAAGACTACTTTATCATAAATTATTTGGGAAAGATTTTTATGATTATGATTCATAATCGAAGACACTAACACACAAAAATAAATGAAGGAATGGTAATCTGTTCAGATAAACCTTCTTTGAATGAACCAAAAACTTTGAAAAGATACAATTTTGAAATAGACCCATAATTATATGTAATTATTTTTGCACCTCTAAAGAATCAGTTTCAAAAAGTTGTTTTTAGTTCTCAAGCATTTTAGGGATTACTCAAAATTGTGCTAAATAAATTATTTTACAAAACCTTTAACCTGTTTTCTGAACTGATCACTTCACAATCTTGAAAATGACAGAATAAAAGTCGAAACGTTCATGAATATTTGTTTTGAATTCTATTTCAGGTCTGAAACAACCCTTTACTCAAACATAATCTATCGAAAATTAACCAAACGATGAAACTTCATTAAGAATCTTAATTTATTTTATGTTTTAATTAATCGTACAAGTTATATCCCTTATTCACACTTTTGTTAATATCCCGGCCCTACAACTTAAAAACACACTACGTTTCCTAATCAGGGCCGGGATATTAACAAAAGTGTGAATAGGGGATATTCGTCTTGATAAATATTTAAGGTCAAACAAATAAAAAATTTTATTTCAAAATTATCAGTTCTTTATCAGTACCAAAATTATCGGTACTAAATTCTAGTTTTCTCCTGTAACCGGTAGTGAATGAAAAAATCCATTTAAACTGGTCGAAAATTTTAGTTTTCAACTTTTTTGGTCCCTTTCACTAGGTATGGATGGTACCGTACGGTTAATAATAATGACCATGCAACATTTTCTGCACTTTTTCGTTGATCAATGCCTGTGATAATTTCTTTATTAGATGCCTTAGGCACGTGATATAGAAACGTCTGATTCTCACAGCATCTGAACCATGAAATTTGTCCTGTTTCTGGATAACGAATTCGCTCGTAACTTCTACCCTCAAGAACTTCACAAACATAAATCGATTTTTCGTCGAGGTGAAAAGTTACAAATAAATTCAACCAAGAGCATTCTTTGCATTTGTTTATTAGTTCATTGCCATTTTTGAACCATCTTATTTCACTTTTTGGCGCCTTCGAATAACAGGTTGCTATAGACTCATTAAAAACAGTAGTTTCTATAATTTGATTATTGACGACGGTTTCATTCACCCAACTGTTATTTGATTATGATTCTGAATGAAAAATAAAAACTGTTCAAATTATGACTTCATTACTAACGCCTACGCGTTTTTCCATTTTTGAACACAAATATTTATTTCTGTCCTTATATTATATTTGAGCGATATCGCCGAAAGTGCCAAATATCTCCATTATTTTTTGACAATTAACTTTCGGCGATATCGGGCTTTTCTCTGTGATGTTTGAAAATAGATGAATCGACAACGTTACCATTAATTAAATAATATATCTTCATTTAAACATATATNCATCTTTGTTATTAACATCAGAAACTTTTCTAACCAAAACAAGTGTCAGTTTGGCATTTTTAAATTATTTTTTAAGCGTAGGTATTCAAGCATAGTTTTCCTTATATGTCCAGGACCGTTATATTGGGGGGGACCTCCCCAAACCCCCCTAGTGTGTTTTATTGTGGGTTTCGCCAGTCGGGGAGACCCCTAAAACCCCCGAATTGTTTATGGTGTTTAGGACCGGATTATATGGAGGGGAAACCCCCAAACCCCCCTAGTGTGTTCTTTGTGGGCTTCGCCCAGTTAGGTGGGAGACCCTAAAACCCCCAAATTGTTATTGGATGTTTAAGGACACGATTATATGGGGGGGAAACCCCCCAAACCCCCCTAGTGGTGTTCTATGTAAGCTTCGCCCACGTTAGGGGGAGACCCTAAAACCCCCCAAATTGTTATGGATGTTAGGACACGAATTTATTGGGGAAACTCCCCAACCCCCTAAGTGTGTTCTATGTGGCTTCGCCCACGTTAGGAGGACCCCTAAAACCCCAAATTTGTATGGATGTTTTAGACACGATTATATGGGGAACCCCCTAAGTGTGTTCTATCTGTGGGGCTATCGCCCACGTTTTAGGGGAGACCCCCTAAAACCCCCCAATTGTTATGGGTGTTTAGGACACGACTTATCTGGGGGGAAACCCCCCAAAACCCCCTAAGTGTGTTCTATGTGGGCTTCGCCCACGTCTAGGGGAGACCCCCCTAAAACCCCCCAATTGTATGGCATGTTAGGACACGATTATTATGGGGGACCCCCAAACCACCCTTAAGTGTGTTCTATGTGGGGCTTTCCACGGTTAGGGGGGGACCCCTAAAACCCCCCGAATTATGAGTGTTTAGGACCACGATTATATGGGGGGAACCCCCCAACCCCCCTAAGTGTGTTCTATGTGGGCTTCGCCCCACGTCTAGGGGAGACCCCTAAACCCCCAAATTTCGTATTGGATGTTTAGGACACGATTATTATGGGGGGAAGACCCCCTAAACCCCCCAGAATTGTATGGATGTTTTAGGACCGATTATATGGGGGCGGAAACCCCCCAAACCCCCCTATGTGGGGCTTCGCCCACGTATAGGGGGAGACCCCTGCAAACCCCCCAAATTGTCATGGATGGCTTTTGGACACGATTATATGGGGTGGAAACCCCCCAAACCGCCTAAGTGTGTTCTATGTTGGGCTTTCGCCCACGTTAGAGGGTAGACCCCCTAAAACCCCCCAATGTTAGGATGTTTAGGAACACGATTTATATGGGGGGAAACCCCCCAAACCCCCTAAGTGCTGTTTCTACTGTGGGCTTCGCCACGCTTAGGGAGACCCCTAAACCCCCCAAATTGTATGGTGTTTTAGGGACACGATTATATGGGGGGGTAAACCCCTAAGTCCTCGAAATTAATTTGATTATTTAATTTCATATCATCCTTGCATCATCTGCTAAACCTCGATTCGATTTACTTTCGGTTTTTTTTATCGGACTTTTCCAAATAATTTCGAATTATTATTTTCGTCATTTACATCGAAAAGTATGCACTTAAGAAAAAGTCAAAATAGAAATTCATTTTGTAAGGAAAGATCTTTCCTGATTTGCAATCTTCATTTTGTTATTAACATCAGAACTAGTCTAACCAATACTGTGTCAGTTTTGGCATTTTAAATTATTTTTAAGCGTAGGTATCAGCATTAGTTAATCATCTTATATGTTAGGACACGATTATATGGGGGGGAAACCCCCACCCTCCTAAGGTGTGTTCTATGTGGGCTTCGCCCACGTATAGGGGGAGACCCCCTAAAACCCCCAAATTGTATGGATGTTCAGGACACGATTATATGGGGAAACCCCCCAACCCCCCTAAGTTGTGTTCTTTGTGGGCTTCGCCCACGTTAGGGGAACCTCTAAAACCCAAAATCTGTATGGATGTTTAGGACACGATTTATGGGGGGGGAAAACCCCCAACCCCCTAAGTGTGTTCTATGTAAGCTTCGCCACATCGTTAGGGGGAGACCCCTAAAACCCCCAACATTGTAATGGATGTTATTAGAGACAATCGATTATATGGGGGAAACTCCCCAAACCCCCCTAGTGTGTTTCTATGTGGGCTTCGCCCCGTTGGGGGGACCCCCTAAAACCCCCAAATTGTATGGATGTTTAGGACACGCTTATATGGGGGAAACCCCCCTTAAGTGTGTTTATGTTTGGGCTTCGCCCACGTTAGGGGGAGACCCCCTAAACCCCAATTTATGGATGGTTTAGGACACGATTAATTATGGGGGGAAACCCCCCAAACCCCCCTAGTGTCGTTCTATGTGGGTTCGGCCACGTTAGGGGGAGACCCCTAAAACCCCAATTGTATGGATGTTTAGGACACGATTATATTGGGGGGAAACCCCCAAACCCCTAAGTGTGTTCTATGTGGGCTTTCGGCCACGTTAGGGGGGACCCCCCTAAAACCCCCCAAATTGTATGGATGTTTAGGACACGATGTATATGGGGGGGAAGACCCCTAACCCCCGGAATTGTATGGATGTTTAGGACACGATTATATGGGGGGGAAACCCCAAACCCCGTAAGTGTGTTCTATGTGGGCTTCGCCAGTTAGGGGGAGCCCCTGAACCCCCAATTGTATGGATTGTTTTTGGACCGATATGGGGGGGGAACCCCCAGACCCGGCCTAAGTCTTGTGTTCTATGTGGGCTTCGCCCACGTTAGAGAGAGCCCCCTAAAACCCCCCAAATTGTATGGATGTTTAGGACACGATTATATTGGGGGGAACCCCCCAAACCCCCCTAGTTGTGTTTCTATGGGCTTCGCCACGTCTAGGGAGAGACCCCTAAAACCCCAAATTGTGATGGCTGTTAAGGACACGGTTATTGGGGGGAAACCCCCCTAAGTCCCGAAATTTAAATTTGCTTATATTTCATATTCAATCCTTGCATCTCTGTTAACCTCGATCTCGAATTATTTTCGAGTTTTTATCGGAAAACTTTTCCAATAATTCGAAATTATTATTTCTCATTACATCGAAAAAGTATGCATAAAAAAGTAAAATAGCAATTCTTTTGTAAGGAAAAAAGACTTTCCTGCTTTCAACTCTTCATTTGTTATTAAACATTCAGAACTGTTCAACCATAATACTAGAAATGTCAGTTTGGAATTCTTAAAATTATTTTTAAGCGTAAGGTATCAAGCATAGTTATCCACTTATTATGTTAGTGGGACACATTATATGGGGGGAAACCCCCAAAACCCTCCTAAGTGTGTTTCTTATGTGGGCTTCGCCCAAGTGTAGGAGGGACCCCCTAAAACCTCCCAATTGTTATGGATGTTTTAGGACACGATTATATGGGGGGAAACTCCCAAAACCCCTAAGTGTGTTCTATGTTTGGCTTCAGCCCACGTTAGGGGGCAGACCCCTTAAAACCCCCAAATGTATGGATGTTTTTAGGACACGATTATATGGGGGGGAAACCCCACTACCCACTAGTGTGTTCTTTGTTGGGCTTCGCCACGTTAGGGGGAGACCCCCAAAAACCCTCCCAAATTGGATGGATTGTTTAGGAACACGATTATATGGGGGGAAACCCCCAAACCCCCTAAGTGTGTTCTATGTGGGCTTCCGCCCACGTTAGGGGGAGACCAAACCCTTCCCAAATTGTATTATGTTTTAGGACACGTTAATATGGGGGGGAAACCCCCAACCCCCTAAGTGTGTTCTATGTGGGCCTTCGCCCACGTTAGGAGAGGACCCCTAAAACCCCCAATGTATTGGATGTTTTAGGACACGTTATTTTGGGGGGGGAACCCCTAAGTTTCCTCGAAATTAAATTTGATTATAATTTATTCAATCCTTAGCCATCTCTGCTAAACCCTCGATTCGATTATTTCGATGTTTTTCGGGAAACTTTTCAATAATCTCGAATTATTATATTTCACTCATTCATCGAAAGTATGCACTTAAAAAAGTAAAATATTAATTCATTTTGTAAGGGAAATAGATCTTTCCTGCATTCTCAAATCTTCATTTTTGTTATTAAAACAATTCGAAACTGTTCTAACCAATTACTAGTGTCGTTTGGCATTTTTAAAGTATTTTAAGCGTAGGTATCAAGCATAGTTTATCACTTAAATGTCTGGACACCGATTATTGGGGAAACCCCCCCAAACCCTCCTAGTTGTGTTACTATGTGGGCTTCGCCCACGTTAGGGGGAGACCCACCTAACCCCCAAATTGTATGGATTGTTTTAGGACACGATTATTATGGGGGAAACCCCCCAAACCCCTCAGTGTGTTCTTTTGTGGGCTTCCCACGTTAGTGGGAGACCCTAAAACCCCCAAATGGTATGGTGTTTAGGACACGATTATATATGGGCGGGGAAACCCCCCAACCCCCTAAGTGTGTTCTATGTAAGCTTCGCCCACGTTAGGGGGAGGACCCCTAAAACCCCCCAACATTGTATGGTGTTTAGGACACAGATTATATGGGGGGAACCCCCCAACCCCCTTAAGTTGTTGTTTTATGTGGCTTCGCCCACGTTGAGGGGGAGACCCCCAAAAATCCTCCCAATTGTATGGATGGTTTAGACACGATTATTTATGGGGGGAAACCCCCAACCCCCCTTAAGTGTTTCTATGTGGGTTCCCACGTTAGGGGAGACCCTAAAACCCCAATTGTGGTGTTTAGGACACGATTATTTGGGAGGGGAAACCCCCTAATCCTCGAAATTAAATTTGATTTATTAATTTTCATATCATCGCTTGCCATCTCTTGCTAAACCTTCGATTTTGCGAATTATTTCGACGTTTATCGGACTTTTCCAATTAAATTCGAATTATTATTTCATCTTTACATCGAAAAGTATTGCACTAAAAAAAGTAAAATTGAATTCTTTTGTAAGGAAATATCTTTTCCTGCATTTCATCTTCATTTTGTTATTAACATCAGAACTGTTCTAACAAATACTTAGGTGTCAGTTTGGCATTTTAAATTATTTTGAGCGTAGGGTATCAATCATGTTATCACTTATAATGTTAGGACACGGATTATATGGGGGGAACCCCAAACCCCCTAAGTTGTGTTATATGTGCGGGCTTCGCCCACGTTAGGGGAGACCCCCTAAACCCCCCGAATTTTATCGGATTGTTATAGGACACGATTTATGGGGGGGAACCCCCCAAAACCCCCTTCAGTGTGTTCTATGTGGGCTTCGCCCAAGGTTAGGGGCAGACCCCCTAAAACCCCCCCAATTGTTAATGGATGTTTAGGACACGATCTATATGGGGGGGAACCCTCAACCCCCTAAGTGTGTTCTATGTGGGCTTCGCCCACGTAGGGGAGACCCCTAAAACCCCCCAATGTATGGATGTTCGTGGACCGATTATTATGGGGGGAAAACCCCCCAAACCCCCTAAGCTGTGTTCTATGTGGTCTTCGGCCCACGTTTAGGGGGAGACCCCCTAAACCCCCCCCAAACTGTTATGGTGTTTTAGGACCGATCATATGGGCGGGGAAACCCCCCAAAACCCTAAATGTTTCTATGTGGGCTTCGCCCACGTTAGGAGGAGAACCCTACCTCAAATTGTCTGGAGTAGGACACGATTTATTATGGGGGAAACCCCAAACCCCTTAGTCCTCGAAAATAAAATTTCTTATAATTCATTAATCAATCCTGTGCATCTCTGGCTTAAACCTCCGATTCGATTATTTCGAGTTTTTATCGAACTTTTCCATAATTTCGAATTATTATTTCATCATATTACATTCGAAAAGTATGCACTAAAAAAAGTACAAATAGAATTCATTTTGTAGGAAAAGACCTTTTCCTGATTTTCAATCTTCATTTTGTTATCTAAACTCAGAAACTGTTCTAACCAAATACAGTGTCAGCTTTGGCATTTAAAAATTATTTTTAAGCGTACGTCTCAAGCATAGTTATCACTTTATAATGTTAGACACGATTTATATGGGAGGGAACCCCCCAAACCCCCCTAAGTGTGTTCTATGGTGGGCTTCGCCCCTTTAGGGGGAGACCCCTAAAACCCCCCAAATTTGTATGGATGTATAGGACCACGATTAATATGGGGGGAACCCAAACCCCCTTAGTCCTCGAATAAATTTCATTTATAATATTCATATTCCATCCTTGCCATCCTCTGCACTAAACCTTCGATTCGAATTAGTTCGAGTTTTATTCGGAACTTTTCCAATAATTCGAATTATTATTTCATCATACATCGAGTATGCACTAAAAAGCTAAAATAGAATTCATTTTGTAAGGAAAGATCTCCTGCATTTCAAATCTTCATTTGTTATTAAATCAGAAACTCCTTATAACCAAATACCAGTGTCAGGTTTGCATTTTAAAAACCGCAAAAAAACTATTAAAAATACAAATAACCCATTTGTTCATTTACCAAATGCTTATCGAAGCAATTATCCTCATCTCGAAATAACCCCGTTGTCAAACTCAATAAAAAAATCCATAGTTCGAGAATACCTTTAAAGTCTAAATGTAGGGACTCAACTTACGAGAAACCTGCCAAGTTGTAATTTTTATTCAATCGTCTATGTTTTTATTGTTGTATTGACATAAAAAATTAATAATGCAGGATCTTCGATATTGGTGAGCAGATCAATGAACATTGAAAGTTCCGTTGTTCTTGATAAATTGCCACAAATTCAAGACCTTTTAAATACCTGAGTTACTTTCTGACAAAAAGGAATGAGCGGTCCCCAAATACAATACTCTATTCTGATGGTTAGTTATATTTTATGTTTCATTCAAAATTTTGAATTTAAAAATTTGCTACCAAACGAATGTCAAAATATAGATTAAAATTCAGCATAGAAAGCTAGCATAGAAGAATAAAGGTATTGAGCAAAACTTGACTTAACTCGTACAGTCACTTTGCGCCAACTATTTGCCAAAAACCGCTCTTTCTTTATTATTTAACTTCAATTCTGGAAAAAACTTTTTGTTTGTTATAAACTTTCAGCATGGAGAAAAATAGGAACTGGATCTGACTGTGGAAGGACTAGACTTTTTACTTCTTAGTAGAAAGTCTGCAAATTGGGGTTTTGTCGGTTTCCAGAATTGGAAATCAACCGTTTTTTCCATAAAATGACAACAAATTGTTTTGCGGAGCTGTTTAAACTATACTTATAAAATAGCTTTCGCACTTACTCCAAATAAAAAACATCGAAAAAAACGGCCAATATTTTCTTTGAATTTCATGTTTTGAATTTCAAGACTATTTAATAAAATCGACAGTCAATTATTCAAGGTCAGACTTATAAAGGTTATGAGTAATAAGTATTATGACATCTACGGCTTAATGAGAAGCTCACTGAATAGCTTTTATTATCAAAGTACGCTCTGAGAACGAGTTTACGATTCATCATCATAAAGCCCACTTAAATTTCAAAATAAAAATTGTTTATAGCTTGCCAAGTTGAAAACTAACCAGCCATTATTATTATAGCGAAAGTAATATAAGAAAATGAAAGATATTATCATTTTTTTTATAGTTTTATTTATGCAAAAAGCAAGCGCGATAGCGATTAATTCAAGAGAAATAATCAGTGGAATACGAAATGATGTTCTAGAACAGTTCAGAAGTACACAATTTGCAAATGAGTCAGAGCTTCAGCTGAGGGAAGTTATAAGGCACAATCAGTACAACATCTCTATCATCTAAATAATTAGGGTTTAACATTCTGAGATAACCAAAACTGAATTAATAAAAGATAGAAAGCCCTTTTTGTGCTTTCAAATCGAACAAATTTCATGAAACCACAATGTCCAAGCTGTTCTCTGCATAATTAAAATGTATCAGTTTCCACGAACCAGAATTTGAAATTTTCGTGACGTCTGATTACGTAAGGTGTTTTGAACTTCTCGAATCTTAAATTTGACAATTTCGCGTCCAACTCAGGCCTACGTGACCAATAAGGGCCAAAAAACTAAAACTTGCGAACAGGAGTGAAAAAGGAATGCCAAAACCAAATACACAAAGGGCATTGACAATTCCGCATTTTACTTTAAGAACGGTTTCAAATCAGACCTCAAAATTTCGGTATCTAGGTAAAATTTTGGCCATCGCGACTGAAATTATTAAAAAATTACAATGCCGAAAAAATGAGTTTAGCTTAAATCTTTCACAACTAAATCATATCAGGGCAATCAGTGTATTATCTGTAAGATTTTTTTTTAATATTATAGAAATTATGACGTCAAAACCATAATTATTGCTGGAACTCTTTGAAAGCATACATGTATAAAAAAGTAAAGACGGAGTTTACAAACATTGTAAAACTTGCATCAGTCATGAACACCTTCACAATATTCATAAAAGTGTACCAAAAGGAAGTTTGTCTTAGTTAGGGTGTACCAGTCAGGGAAAGAGGACTTGTCAAATTATGATCTGAGAAGCTCAAAACACATGACGTCATCACGCGTCAAATTTGTTTTCAAATTTTGATTCACGGAACCAGATACATTTTTATTATGCAGAGTACAGGTCGGGCATTGTTGGTTTATAAAATTTGTTCAATTCAAAAGCCAAACACAAAGGGTATTTCATCGTTTTTTTACATGCACATTTTTGGTTACTTTCGACAATGATTGCAAGTCTGTCTGTCTTACGGTTTGTGTCACAATCTGTCTTTTTAATAATGTTTATGTGCAAAAAGCTTGATGTGTCAGACTACTTTAAAATTATTTGTTATTTTTAAATAAATTTAACTGAAATGTTTTCTAATTCTTGAAAGTTGGAAAGAAGAAAGTTTTGGCGCAGATTTTCAACTTTAACGACAACTGTCTACAAATGAACGTAGCACTTTGTTATTCATCAAGAATATTGCATCCCTGAAATCATTGGTTTAAAAACGGATTTTCATTTAATATCTTAAGCTGCACAGAGAAAATTTTAAAATATTTCAATTAATAAGATTGATTTGTAATTTAATTTCATATATATTTTTGTTCAAATTAATTTCTTTTTATATTTAATATTGTTTAAATTTATTATATTTTGGTTTTTTTCATTTATTTCAAGGTGCCTGTTGAGACACAATTTCACGTAATTTGATAATTTCTCGGTTTCATCTACTTGATAGTTGATCAAATCAGTGATGTCATGAAAATTATGTAATAAATTTTTTGAAATTAATTTCAAATTTTAGAATTAATTTTTAATTTCAAATTTTAGAATTAATTTTTAATTTCAAAAATTTGTTAAAATTAATTTTTAATACATTGTAGAAAATCTTTGATGAATTAACTTATGATTTCAAATTTTTTTTTAAATTTGCAAGTTAAAAAAGTTAAATTCGTGAACTTGGGCTTCAACGATATCACAAATTAAATCATTGAAATTGTTTCCAAAAATAAGGATCCGCCCAACCGTTCCCGTTGGCCTTAAAAACTGCTATTTGACTTCGGCTCGAAACTTCGAACACACAAAAAAGTCAGCCAAGAGCTCCCTGGGTTAGCTCCCTTACTTAGCAGATGTATCAACGCGGGCGATCGTTTTCGACAGATTTACATTTTAAGGGATCTCCTACTTTGGGCATATCCTATTTTTTGAAACATGTGTTTTAGAACAGATTTTTTTTTATTTATTTAGCTTTCAATTTTTTTTATTTCTTGGTAAATGGGGGTTTCGAGAGCAGAAAANCGCAAATAAATGTTACCCAATATATTATAAAATAATACGCACAATGTCAAAATTCACATTTATTCACGAAATGTGAATTCGGACATTTCCCCTCATAGTTGAATATATAGTATATTTTTCAAATGATTTCAATTTCGAATGTCTAAAAAGTAGGAAATCATCAAACAATCACTTTCGGTTAAAACATGAAAATATAAACTTGAGCAAAATTTCTGATTCCAGAAAACGGCTTATTGAGCAATTTTTGAGAGTATGACAAAATAGTATCATAACACATTCATAGAAATTTCAATTCCGTTGAATTTCGGCTGACTGGCTTTCGAATAAGTATCCATAGAAATTAATTCAGTGTTTAAACTCTCTGGAACAAGTAGAATGTCAAACTTTACACCCTAAAACCAATTTTTGTAAAACTTGGTGAAACATTCTGTAAAAAATAAGTTATATGAAATCCAATTTTTAGACATTAAATTCGGGTCGGTCTTTTTTTGTGGTTTAATTGACTTTTTGTTGTTTTAATAGCATTAAATTCTAACTGCAAATCAATAGTTAATTAAGCCTAATCAACAAATAATTGTACTATGAATAAAACAGTTCAAAATACAGTCTCAATTACAGAACAACAATTTGTTAATAATTTATAAAAATATAGTTCACGTTGTCATTGGTTGTAAAAACTTTATGCAATGGCTAAGGGACTAAGACGTTTGACTAATAAGCGAAGGGTCGTGAGTTCGCGTCCACTCATTGACTCTTATTTTTATTAAAAATTATTAATGTATTCAATCTGAAGCTTTTTCACGTTGAAAGCTAAAAATAAAGTCTGAAAAATATTAAATAATAATGGAAAAAGTTGGCCGGAAACTTTTTTGGTCATAAATACTAACCTTGAAGTTCTACATCTCTTAAACCACTCGTTCGCGTCCCCTTAATTGACGCAAACTTCAGGATCCGTTAATCTACAGTATGTACTTATTTCTAGGCTTCGCGAGGGGTCAGGTTGGACCAAACTTAAGCCCTCAAGAGATATAAGTACATACTGTACAAAAAAAATTTCTTATTAATTAGCCAACAACCTAAAAAATAATGTTAAGAATTAATATAAGATGTTTAAACTTTAATTATTAAAATACATCTTGTTATATCAACGTTTCGATTTGATATAATTCTGAAAATTTAACTAAATGTTAGCTAAAGAATAAATTATCAAAGTTTGAAAGTTTAGAACTTCTTGCAAAAATTTGAAGTTGACAAAATTTACCTATAGTTTTCACAAAAAAATTAAATTGAAAGTATTTAAAATACTGTATTTCTTAAACTTTAAAGTGTATTATTTTTGAATTATTGAAAGATTGTAACGAATTAGATTTATTCGTTAACTTTCAGACAAAGGAACAGTCTCATTTTACGTGTGAGGTATCGTATTCTTCAAAAGAAATTAAAATTCATCGATATCCTGAATCTGGATGGGTATCATCTTTTGATTGGCTGTGGAAATCAAACATTTCTTATATTAAGAATAAAAAGATGTTACGATTGATTTGAAAAAAGGTTCAGGAATTGATTTTTGAATAATATATGTGTCTTGAAAATTTAGTTGAAACAATATTAATTGTAATTTGTAATTTTGTTTTGGTTTTGGAGATTCATAATATATTGTGATTTTAAAATCAGTAAAAACTACATTTTTTAACAAGCTTCGAATTTTATTAATTCATCTTCAGGTAATGTGTTAAAGTAAAAACTTTTTGAAGCTAGAATTTTTCGCAAAAAGTTTTTACTTTTAACACATTACCTTGAGATGATATAATCAAAATTCGGAAGCTTGTTAAAAAAATGTCAGTTTTTACTATTTTAAAAATCAATATTTAATTGATAATTTGAACATTTTTATTTCTGGGTTATACTAGCATCCACCATTCGATTTTTGGGCCAAAATCGACTAAACAGGGTTGTGTTTTTATTTAAAATAATTTAAGCGGATCAAACGGGCATCCATTTTTTCACTTTTTACGTTTTTTTCTCGGAAAAATCGAGCTTTTGGGAGCCAAAAAATCATATTTTGATTTTTTTCCAAAAAAGTGTGTTAATTTCATTTATAAAGTTACGTTGACCCAAAATACCGATTACGCATCTGTTTTATATTAATTAAATACTGAAAAACGAAAAATCGCTATATTTTGATCACGTGACGAACAAATTTTTTTTATAATTTTTTTTTCTGTTTTCATATATAATTAACCTCCTCAAAATTTCAGAAGAATCCACCTATTATTTCTTATGCGGCCGAAATTAATGGTGGAAATGCTAGTGATAACTCCCTTGCTACTTCCTAGATTACGACGTTGTGTATAATTTTTTATAAGCCAAAAGCGCACACAGTCAAACTTTAAAATAAACACTGGAAGAAGGTTTGAGTCTGCTTTATTCAACTTGCACAATCTAAGTTTGAAAATAAGAAATTTAATTTCAAGATATGCTAAATCAGTATAATTTCGTTTTTTGGTGATAAAATCTGAATATTTAATTTGTCATAACGAAAATATTTTAATGAAAATAAATCTTTATACGTATAAAATAAATATAGAAATTTATTAAACAATGTTTCGTGTGAGCATTTTTCAGGTTTTCAAGATATAAGCTTTTTTTGTTTCAAGACTTCAAAGATCGAAATCTACTAATTCTCGAAACATTTTGTGGCCAGAGAAGATTTTGAGTTTTTTGCCGACAACTAAAATAGTGCAAGAATTTTATGATCTTTTTTATAAAAATCATTGTAGAGCCGAAGCTGTTTTCTATTTTTATAATTTTCGATTATTTAAGTCGATATATTCGAATAAAAAACTTCGGCTCTACATAGATTTTTATAGAATAAAATTATGAAACTATCCAAGATTTTTTAATTTGCAACATTAATTTTATACAATTCTGTGAATAGATCTGCCATCTCCTTCAGAGAATGAAAACTTTATCGTTTGAAACGCCTTGCTCTGACAAGAATCAATCTTTTCAAATTTTTTCTTATTCTCAATCACAATTTATTTAACATTAGAGACCAAAAACAATTTTTTTAATTTAAAATGTACGGAAAATGACTTTTTATAACAAAATCAATCCGATTTAATTTATTGGCGAGCCTACCTATCTGATTTTTTGGTAAGTCTACCGATCAGATCCGACTCATGTTTTTGGCTAGGTTACAAAACTGATCTCATATTTTGAGAGTCCACAAATCCGATTCAAAAATTAAACAATGTGCCTGCTTCCGGTTCTTCACTTGATTAAAGTGATAAATTATTTTAGTAGGAAAGTGTTTGAAAATGCAAAACTAGTATTAAAATTGCCTATTATTAACCTTGAAAATATTCTTGAAAATCAATTTAGAAAATACAAAGCTAAATGATAGGCAATTTTAAAATCGGTTTGAAGGGAAGCGGCATCCGGGCAAATTTTCGGTTCGCAAATTCGGACCTCAAAATTTTCAAGATCGGATCGTTTGGACTCGAGTTTGAAAAAATGTGATCGGATCGGTTCGGAAGCCCGATTTTAAAAGTCAAGATCGGATCGGTTCGGTGCTCGACGTGATTGGTTGGAATTTTTATGAAATTAATGATAAAAACCAGCTTCTAAAGCAGTAATTTTGAATTATTAGCTTCACTATTTATTCACTATATATTATTCATATTTTCCTAATGCATATCAAAAAAAAGTCACCAAGAAAAGCCAATCTGACCTCAAATTGTTTTTCTAATTTTTGAAATTCAAAAGCAAAATGAAAGAACTTCCTCGGCAAATGTTTACACCTCAAACACGATGGAATATTGGTTATGGTACACTTACTGGTTTACTGATTTTTCTTATAATCGTTATTTGTTGCTGGTTTTTACGAGAAAGATTGGAAAGGCAAAAACTTTTGGCAAAAGCACAAGAATTAGAAAACTTGAAAAAAACGAAAGATAGTAAAAATGAGGAATTTTGAACTGTGTTGGGTCTCAAAGGACCAATTGGGGTCCCGTGGGGCATCAAACTCTCGCCAGACAAAACATCTTAGATGAGACAGAATACTTTTTTAAGTTACGTCTGACAAATTATTCTCTTACACTTTTCACGGTATTTCTTGTCTAATAAATATAAACAGTGAGACTCGGTTTGAATAAAAACATTATTTTTAAGAAAGGGGGTATAATTTCCGTTTTTGTCTTTCTCCATATTTAAAGCCGAATTTGAAGTATGAAGATCAAAATATATTTTTTCAAATTAATTAAACAACGATTTGTACGTTTAAAATTTTAAAAATTATAAATCAAGAATATTCAAAAATTTGATTGGGCAGGGGCCACTGTACTGAGTGGACAAAAGTTTTAATTTGTTCGCCCACATTTTTAAATCGTGCATAGGTTTCATGATTCTTTTGAAATTTACAAAACACCGAATTCTTCATGAATAACGTCTGCTTAATCATAGCGGAAATATTTAGAAAGAAAGAAAAAGTCTTTAGCACTTTTTCTAAATGATTCTTTATAATTAGCTTATAGAAGTGTTCCAGATCTGTACCAGTCAGTGGGTGTAGAATAATGGAATTGTTGGGGAAAATTGCTCACTTCTCCAGCTTGACTGGAAGGGTCGATATCGAGTAGATAAGAATATATGTGAAAACAAATTTTAGAGAATCCTTCTATTTCGGTAGGATCCTGACTGAGAGCGTCCATCTTGACTCTACATAATTACCACACCTGGCGCCCCCTGGTGTGGTGAGGGGCGCGCTGCACATAATATATGTACTGTGTTCATCAAATTTCATAATACTCGGTCAATTTTGTTTCAAATTAAATTGGATCAAACAAATATGTTTTGAAAAGTATGAAGTTCTCCATAATCAAATGCTTCGTTGAAAAAACTCGCTGTAGGTTTTAAGTGGGAAAAATAGTTTCGTTTCCTATTATTTCTCTGATGGTACAGTTTGTGACAGCAGTCTTGTGTGGGCGTTCGCTCTTCGCCGTCGCTGAACCAATCACATCATCTCATTTAAATTAATTTAGTTTTTTCAAGAATACATGATTGTTAGGAAGATTCTAGAAAATATTTGAACTATTTTCTTTCACTCATGTACTCTTTACAAGGAGATAAACTGATTCATTCTAACAGCATCGTAATTCCCATAGAATTTTAGTCTTGGTAGCCTAAATTTGACAAAAAACTGAAATTATGACGTCACAATTAAAATGAACGGCAAAGTATAATCTTCGATATAGTTAAGTACGGTGAGATAGTTAACGGCTATATTTCAGAAAAATTAAAATTTTTTGGACATTTCTGAAATGTTTCAGCGGAGATTGACAATTTCAATTAACTTTTTTTACGGTGTCATATATCCCCTATTCACAATTTTGTGAATATCTCGGCCCTACTACTTAAGAAACAACCACAGTTTCCTATCAGGGCGGGATATTCACAAAAGTGTGAATAGGGGATATATAATCCACCAAATCACCTCTCATGTCGAAAGCGTTGGATGCTTTCAACCGGCAAACGCATCCGAGTCATTCTTCGAGTTGGAGACAGTGCGTAGGCGTTTTTACAGTAGGTTCCGGAAAATCTCGGCATGGGGGTGCGGATTTTCGTGACATTGATTTCCGGGACAAAATTTTCCGTCCTCCACCCACCATTCATGAATCATGATACTAACAAATTATATTGGAGATAATATATGAGTCAATAAAGTGTGGAAGAAAAAATTCAATTATCTTAAAGTTCCATCTGATAAATATCACCTAATTTACTCGAGAGAAGTGTCAAACGACAGATAAATTAAAATGTATTTGAAAATGAACCTCTTAGAATCGCATTCCGTTTTTCAACCTGTAATTTCAACTTATTACTTTTTGAGTGATTGGAATCAAAGTTAGAATATATTATACAAAACATAAGTGTTTTAAATTTTAAGTCTGTGAACTTGATAAATGCAAGAGAAACCATAGGGTCAGTCATCCTACTTTCTTCGGATAACCATATATTTTTATATGACGTCTTAGTTACAAATTCACAATTGAAACATTGGCTATCTGCATCTGGTCTCAGATTTGAAATATGATATCTTAATTGTTTACAAAACAATTATTCATATCCCCGCACATCAAAATATACGCAGCAAATGTGAAAAAATATTTCGAATCAGCTGGTAACTAGAAATCAGTACCGCCATATGTTCTATACTTGATTTGTTCTGTTGGCCTTCTCGAGTTGAATTTACCATCATTTACTTCTGACAATAATTTTTTGAAAAATATTTTTTTTATTATTTTGAGTTTCAGAAAAATCACTTGTGAAAAAAAAGAACTTCAGATTGAAAGTGCAGAACAGGTGAACTCATACCAAAAAAGTTATCAGCTATTCTCCTGAAAAATGGCTTTTCTATTAAATCATTAATTGTATTTACACTATAATCATTATAGTATAATATAATACCGAAATATTGACGAAAATATTAGGAAAAAAGTTAGAAAAAATATCTTTTAAACGGTTATTTGGATAAAACTGTAAAAATAATTTTTTTCAAATAAAATGGCAAATGTCATGGCACAATTATATTAAAAGTTTCGGAAAATTTTATTTCTGCGCTTTTTGGACGCTCGAAAATTGTTTTGACTTTTATTAAGCGAAGGGTGTGAGGAGGTTAAGAACAATTGTGGTTATTTTTTTGTGCGTAGGTGGCAACTTTAAATAGATGCAAGTCTTCATAATGTCAAAACTCTGTAGTAGTTAATCTTTAATTAAATCAAATAAATTGAATATTTCATGAATTTAATTCTCGAGAATTAATTCGAAATTAACTTGTAGGTCAGAATATGTGACTCACAAACCACACCCTTTTGGAGTTTTGGATAAATTATTAGCATGTCTGTTTTTTAAGAGCTATTTCCCTGAGGCATTTACTAAACTGGTCTGATTTTATTAATGTTATCGTTTCGTACTATAAAATGAAGTTTCTTTTTTATTTTTTCGTCAATTTAATTGAACCCTTTTTCTGGAAAAGCCAGAGAACCAAAAATTTAAGATTGACGTCTTGTGATGAACCTTACGAAGTTTTTGGTGGAGCCCTTATAACAGACTGTACAAACAAAACACGAGAAATTAAATCTGGTGTTCAGCCAGGCTATAATATTTATCTTATTTAATCATGGAAACCAACCGAACTTCCAATTATATAGTTTTATATGAAAGCCTTGTAAATTAAATTTTACGATGTAAAAATTCGGAATGATCTCGCTAATTGATTGCAAATATTTATTTATTAATAATACAGGATGCGTATTTTTGAAACACTCCGATCATTATTTTTGTCTAAACGGCCAAAAATACAATACAGATTTAAGACAAGGAAAATTATATGTCGAAATTCAGATCTAGCATAAAATACATATGAAAATTGTCTATTTTAATTGGCCGAAATTTAAAACCATCAATATATAAGTGAATTAATGAATTTTGAAGAAAATGAACAACTTTTAAATATAAACGGGCAATTAGGAATACTGTGGTTGTTTGAATAAGTAATATCTTTGAAATAATGACGACTTATGAAACATATGATTTCAGGTTGCCAAAAGGGATGGTTTTTATTCCCTTTTCTATCATTTTCATAGCAAAAAATAAGGCAAATTAGGGGATAGGGATGGAAAATCGCCAAAGGGATGGCTTTTTTTGGAAGCTTGTATGATATGCAGCAGCATGCTGCATATCTGATTACTGATTTAAACGTTAACGTGTTATGTTTTTCGCCGATTTGGGTCATTTTGGTCTGACCAACATTCAATGTAAATTGTTATACCAAATTTTATGAACGAAAAATTGAAAAAATTTTGATTAAAATTTTATTTTAATAAATGATTGAGCTAAAAAATACTTTTCAAACCATTTTT
The DNA here is from genome assembly GCA_004367855.1 of Oikopleura vanhoeffeni. Taxonomy (NCBI): domain Eukaryota; kingdom Metazoa; phylum Chordata; class Appendicularia; order Copelata; family Oikopleuridae; genus Oikopleura; species Oikopleura vanhoeffeni. The sequence continues at coordinate 210,630 of SCLH01000128.1, forward strand.
GGAAATTAAATTGGAAACTCGTAAAAAATATTTAAAAATCTGAATTGTCAGATTCTCAGTATTTGAATTAAAGCAAAATTTCAGCTTCATTACTTCAACCAGTGTTTTGAAATGTCTAATTTCTGTAAGTTTTCGAAGGTAAATATTATTTTGTGAAAGTGCGCATTATTATGTGGCGAAGAGCAGAAATCGAAGGTTATCTCTAAGCTACCAAGGTTCAACCAGAAATATAAAGCTTCAAAAATTGAGTGTAACTGTGATGAAAATGGCAGAATACAAACATCAACTAGTATCATCAGAGGTTGCCGCTGGATTTTTGAGGTCACGGTTAATCTCTACCTATATGAAGTTAATATATCATAATCATCAGCTTCCGAACTAATCATTTTTGTCCTTATAATTTCGACAAAAAAGTTTTTATGTTACCAATCATGTACGAAAATAGCCAACGTTTTGTTTTGAACTGTGTGACTTTGCAAAGATGGCCAAATCATATCGGTACCCATTTTGGACTTAGAAATTTCTTATTTTAAATCGTCTAATTCATATAAGATATTTGAGATTATACTTACGTGTCCCGGATAACTTAGACGTCAGGGACACGTCTTAGACGTGTTTAGATTGGTCAATACACAAAAGTCAATATCTATTGACCAATGAAATCAGACGATTTTTTGAGTCTCTGACGTCAAAGTTCGACGTGACACGTAAGAATAATCTTAGATATGAATTATTTGAAAACATATTTATCTAACGTTTCGATTTATTATCATTATCAAAAATGAAATTTTTCATAAAAGTTTCAGGTCAAACAATAAAAGAGCAGAATACTAGAATTTTAAATTTTGTTCAGAAATTTAAGAAACTCAAGGAAAAAAATTCAATTTAAGCTTTGCATTATGTATGTAGAATCTACATTGTAGATATCCAATATCGCAACCCAAATACAAATAATCACCATAATTCGATTTTTTGTATATGGGTTGCGAGGCACAATTATATATAATTATTTGCTATTTAAAAATATAATTTTTTACAACATTTTTCGAATTTTTATTCATCTAAGATGAATCATCTTCAGGTAATGAGCGAGAACAGAAATTAATTTTAGTCGAAAAAGTTGACACAAAAACAGTAATTTGGCAAAACGGGCTCTCAGAAAATTATGATGATCGTATTAAATAGTATACTATTTTTAATATTTCATATTTGAATGATAACCAATTTGACAGACAGATCCAGTAGAATGTTTTCCATGTCCAACTGAATTGACAAAATTCCGACCTTCATTTTTTAATGTTTATCGCAATTATAATCGTGGTGGTTCTGTTTTTCTAACAGAGTCGAAAAAAGCCGTGCTTATAACAGTTCAAGTCATAGCTAAAGAAAGTCTGACAAATTGGCATCTTGGTGTATTCTTCAAAGTTTCTTTACCAGAAGGTCAGGGTACCCAGAAATTGATCACCCAAAATCTTCTCAGTAAGTTTGATTCATTTGAAATAAGCTGATTCATTCCATTAACCCTTGGAAGCTCAGCACCACTTTAGTGGTTGCTGAAATTTTGAATCCGCTGAAATCCGATAAAAAAAAGTCCTGGAAATTTTTGATCAAACCCAACATAGAGTTTGCCACGAGGAATTTCAAAATGGCAGTTAAAATTTTCTAGGACTTCTCGTTCAAAAATTATTTCATCTTACTTTTTTAGAGAATTTCTTTCAAAAAACTTTAAAATGCGTGCTGATCAAACAGATTAAACGATAGATAAAATCTGAGGAACTGAGTTTTTAGGAAAGTCTATTGAGTATCTTTCAGACAATAAAAAAAAAATTCCACCATCGGAACTCTTTTTATTTTTTCGTGAGTGATTTTTCAATTTTTGAGAAAAATTCGGAAAAAAAATATGCTTCGATTTTTTCGAAAAGAGGTTCAAATGAAAGCTACGGCAACACTGAGCAGAAAGTTGGCTTACCTCGAGATAATATTTCAAAGTCTTAGCGGTTAAATTATAACAAACGTTGTTTTATAACTTTATTTTGATCACTCGCGCTGCTAATCGTCTATTTATGAGAAAACGGGAAAATAGATTGAAAATCGAAAAAAATTGTGAAAGCCAAGGTCTTAATGAGTGCGAATATTGAAAGAATTGTTTTTTGAAAATATTCCTGTTGTTTCAATGAGAAGTAAGTGATCAAAGTCCAATCTTTGCAGCTTAGTTTCGGCCGATTTAGATGAAATTTTTTAAATCTAATTGATTACCTCGCTAGTTGGACTATCCTTACAAAATTAAGATCATTCACGTTTTTGTATAAAAGTAGTTACTCGTAATGAAGGCCCAAGTCCGCCTCCACTTTAGTAGTGCATGAGCCTCTGCCGAATAAAACAATTTGGAGCTTCCAAGGGTTAACTGATTCTAACATTCAGGTTTTTGATTTGCTGCATTGCAGCAGCTGCAAGTATATTGTGTTCTTGGTATGTCATAATGACATTGTCATTATATCTCAATATATGGCTCTTAATCAATATCAAGTCATCATTGAAGGACTTTCAGACGCGTTTTCTGATTTTTAAACCTTTTTCATAAACCAACTTTAATTGTTTCTATTTTCAAACTTAGGATTCAAGTAGATGTTTATCTGAAAATTCTAAAAGATTTAACCGAAATGTTTTTGTATGATCGTACCGGTCGTAATACAGGTTGAAAGAATGTTTTTTTTGAATTAAGCCAAAATAGGAAAAAACACACACGTCAAATTGACTGATTTTGGCTGATTTGTTGTCAAAACAACTCATAACATCATAAGAAAGGAAAGTGGATATTAGGAAAATCAACGGAAAGCGTGATTTGATATCTCTTTTAATGATCTTATACGGTATGTTCAAAGTTTAGTCTCTAACATCTCAATGTTTAAAGTTTAAAAAAACTTGAATTTTTTTACGAAAAATATTTTTTTTTAAGCTTTAAATAACGTGTGAAATAATGCATTAAAAATAAATAACTATGATGTTATATTCAATAGATACAGCATAATTCCTAAAAATTACTTTAAAAATCAAGTTTGGGAAAAATAAACTGCCTAGCATTTATTTTTCAAACAATTTGTTATTTTTGTTCCGAAATTTTTTTTTTAATAAATTATCATTTTTAGAAAAAATGTATTCATACCAAAATACGCAATATAAAATTGTTAATTATAACTTACTAAAAATAGTTTTCATGGTGTAAGCCTCACATTACTTACTGATGCCTTGCATTATTCATGATGTAATCTTTACACTGTTAGGGTTAAACTTCATTTTCTTGGCCCTCTTTACAGTAAACATTTTTGCAAACGAATACAAATCGCAATGGAACTGTAAAAACAATGTTTTACTTTTGACCCCACGTTCGCACTTGAGTGAGTTACGTTCTAATAAGATTCATTCAACCCAAATTCTCATGGAAAATATGGAAACTGAAGATATTGTCAGAAATGTATTTGCCGTTAAGGGGGTGGTTGTGATAAAACGGATGAAAATTAAATAAAACATCAAAAACAAATTCTCAATAATCTTATTCACAAAAAGACATCACCGAGTGATAAGGCCATAAAATTGTCATCATATTTCTCGGCGTCGGAAAGTACGTGAGTGTTTCATCCTTAGAAAGATACAACCTTGGTATCGTGCAGATGATTTTTTTTTGGCAGTGCTTATGATAAGCAGCTTATCTCCAACCAAAAATTTAAAAGTCCAAAAAATAAGTCCGATTTCTAAATCACTTTTGAATTTTCGATAAAAATNAATTAAAGTTACCTATAGTTATTCGTAATTTCTTTAGATTTTACATTATTCATTAAGATTAACTGGTTTCATAATTTTTTAAAAAATAATTTTCAAAACATTTTATTTCGTTTTTTAATTTTTCGGATTTATTTCAACCTCATCAGCTATTTGAAAACTTGAAAACGGCCGATGAAGTTAATTGTCATGCCGCATATTATAATCCTAAAGAACAATTTTGTCCAAACATTGGTAATAATCACGAAAAAATTGAAGAATTTACTCAAACCCAATTTTTATCGACCACCAAAATTCCGCAGATCTCATCCGCACAACTTATCACCTTTACGATCACACAAAAGCCTATTACTGAAGTTCAATTTCACACAGAGGCAGCGGTGGAGAGCAATAAAAGAAAAGTCACAACAAGTTCACAATCAAATACACTTGATAGTATATCAAGTTGGGTTCTGAAATAGTGAATTAGGTTTTTTAGTACTCTTGGAACAAAATTCTAGTAAAAGGAATGTTTTTCATAAAAAAATTCTAACAAAAAACAATTTAAAAAACAAAATTTACAATGAAAATTTTTTCACGAACAATTGTTTTTTAATTATAAATGTCATCCTACTCATTGAAGAGGCCTCACCAGGAGTCGGCACAATTGGATCAGATTGGATCGGGAAAATCGATCCGATCCGACCTCATTTTTTTGCGAAGGCGACCAATCCGATCTGATCCAATTTTTTCGAGAAGGCCACCGATCCGATCCGGAATTTTCTCAAATGTGCCGACCACTGGTCCTCACCTCAAATCATGAGACTAAAAAATTTTGCGAATGTCCAAACAGCGTGACAATAATAGCCTAAAAGAACTCTCCATTAATATATCCCTTATTCACACTTTTGTTAATATCCCGGCCCTACTACTTAATAACACACTACCTTTCCTAATCAGCGCCGGGATATTAACAAAAGTGTGAATAGGGGATATATGTGTTAAAGAGTTTGATTTGTAGTTCGAAAATGGTGGCGTCCATAATTTTAGTGTGAAAAGGTCAAAAAAGCCCCAGTTGAATTTCAAACATCGAATTTTTGACAATTATTATGATAATAAAAAAAATTACAAAAAACCCTGCAAAGCTCTACTACAAAACTAACTAAAATTGAAACAACAACTTTGATGACAAGAAGTGAAACTAAGAAACCTCTAAACAGTTCTCAATCAAATACTCTAGAAAATATATTAAGTTGGGTTTTTATGACAAACAGCCCTGCGCCGACAACACCGACTAAACAACCTATCACAATTTTTGATACTTCATTGAAACCAATAAGTAGCACCACAGCTTCTAAAAATTTTTTTTCTTCGTCTGAAAAACTTGAATTAACAACTAGTAAAACCAAAATATTGAATGTCGAAGAAACAACCAAATCATCTTCTTTTGATATAAAACCAACAAAACTAATTAAATCGACTACTGAAAAATCAACCTTGGATCCAAATTTGGCTTTATTCAACACAAAAAGTTCACTTTCTCAAACTACTTTGAGTATAAAATCAGCAACTATTTCACCTGGACTAATTTCACATTCTTCAACAGAAAACCAAACGAAGATTTCCGAAGAAAAAATTAAAATTGATTTGATCGAAAGCACATCTGGGACAATAAAGGAAATGTGTGGATGCGAAGAATCCGAGCTACCAAAGGTTTTTTCGAGATAAATATTGTTCACTCTTAAGGAGTGGTCGTCGCAAAATAAGGCTCTAGAAACAAATTTCCCAAATTTTATTTTAATGTTTTTTATAAAAATATAGACGATAACAAGTATAGACTATACAGTATAGTCTATACTGTATAGTCTTTTTATCTTCATACATGGTCAGGAAAGCACTTTTTGAGTGTTCAAGAAATATTTTGTATGAAATAAGTTGAATTTTCTTGATTTTTGGAAATTGAAAACACAATTAATAAAAACTGAGAAAGAAAATTTTACAAAACTTTTTATCTGAGAATTTTTCTGAAAAAACCTCATTCTAACCTGCTCACGTCCTGTCCGGTTAATTTAAGTCATGAATCATTGTTGTACCTTGAAAACTCGGGGAAGAGATACATTTTGAAAAAATAATTCCGTTAGTTTTGTTAGAAAGATTCTGATTGGACCAGCAAACCGTCACTTTGGATTAATTCATAAGATGCAAGACTTTTATTCCGATATTTCAGAAATAGGTTATATTTGGTTTAACGACTTGTACTTTTGCGATAATTAGCCATTGAAAACTCATTAAAATGCGACGACTACCCCCTTAATCAAATTTTTTCTAAACACCACAAAAATATGAACAACATTTCTGATATTTTTAAAAATTTTACGAATTTGACTCCACCTGCGCAACAGTTTAGATACACAAAGACCAAAATATTATGAGGAAGTATCATTTTGGTCAGTGCAATATCACTTTATCACTTTTTGGTTAGAATGCGTAGCCACAACGTTAAAATCACACGTTAAAAGGAGTACTGGCTACGCATTCTAACCAAAAATTGATAAAGGGATATCGGTACAGACCCCTGAAAGCCCCCGTTATTTTTGATTTTAGGAATTTTGGTGACTTTTAAAATTGTTTTATCAGACCGGAAATGCGTCATTTTGATGCAAGTTTCTGTTATATACAGCTGAAACAGCACTCGGACCAGATGAAAACCTATAAATACACAAATGAGATAAACTTTTGAAAAAATAAGGCATTAGGAATTTTTACACCACGTAATTGTGGAAAATAATTTTTTTTAGGTCAACACTGCGACTAAAATTAAAATTACGAACAAACTCGTGGGCATAATTTTCACGATACAATTTTTAACATTATTCTTTGACACCCGACACCACGTGGTGTTGTAAATAGAACTTTTTTGTTGAATCTTGATACTGGGACAAGCAATTTTTTGAGCTTAGCATTTGACTCTGTGTTATTAAACAGTGATTCGCAGGTAGGCACTTGAACATCATCTGCAACTGAGGGGCTAACTAAAACGTAGCTAAGTTACTGTAGCCTTTTTAAGGGAGTGGACATCGATGATTACGCAGTTTCTAATAAACTTAGTGAGAAAAACGTATCCAAAAATTTGAAAATATGTAAGATAACTTTTCAGGATTTTGACAGTACCACTAAGATCATCAGATTATTCAACGTACGCCAATAAATGATATTTAAAAGGCAAGGCAAAAAACACTGAAAAAGACTACTTCTCATTCATTTCACATAAGATTTGTTTCTTATTTGGCATGCGGGGCCCTCTCTGGAGCCAATTTATGCCCCCAAGTGGTCAAAACAGCCAATTTGTACAGGTTGTATTTTAGATTTTGAGGCACTTTGCCGTCTAACTGATTTTTACGTTTATTTTTTCTTAAATATTAATAGAATTATTCAGTTAGACGGCAAAACATCTCAAAATCTTAAATACAACCTGTAAAATTTTGGTGACTCACTAAATAGCCTACTCTTCCTATAGATTTCATGCAAATTTTTCAAGTAATGCTTCAACTGAATAACAATACCTAGTTCTAAAGGAATTAAGCAGGGTACTGGTCGCTGGAATTGGTTTTTCTCGATTAACACACTTCCTGACACATATAAGCGAAACAAAAGGACTTAAGCCAAAATGGTTAATCTATCTCCTGCTAGGTTTAATTTTGAAATAAACCTTAATTTTAACATAACCCGTATACTTAGTATTCAAAACTTCTCTGAAGCGTTTTTGTCGAAAAGTGCTATATTTTATCTAGAATATGCGATAAACCACCGTTTTTTGAACTTTATTCATCGGAAAATCAATCTCCTCCTGGGTTAAATTTGAAAATTCAGTCAAATTTTCACAAAAGGTAGCTCGAAACAAATAAAAAATCATTTAGAGCGTTTATTTCAAATTTCGACCCCAAAGTCAAAATATGAATTTTTTAAGGTCACGTTGAAAAATTTCCGAAAAAAATGTACTTCGATTTTATCGAAAGAAGGCTCAAAAGAAAGCCACGGAAACATTGATCAGAAAAGTGGCTTACGTTAAAATGATATTTTGACGTTTAAGTTGTTAAATTAAAGCAAACAATTTTTTTAAGTTCATTCGAAGAAAAATTTTCTGATGATTTGGTCGGTAGTACACTTTGTTATCACATCGGGTCATTTTGGAACATTTATTATGTCCCTAAGGCCCCATTTAACGAGCGACCAGTACCCCCTTAATGGCTATTTTATTGAAATTTTGTCTTCGGTTCTATGAATGCTTGTGAGTTTCAAATTTTTTTCAAAATTTTACATATTACAAGATATACTTT
>SCLH01000128.1:221878-239979 GCA_004367855.1 Oikopleura vanhoeffeni
AACCAATCATACATCTCATACACACTCCGAACGAATTATTTCATCATTTTTAAGAATAAATTATTGTTATTGACAGATACTAGAAAAAATATAAACTATTTTGTTCCAATCATGCATTCTTTACACCCACAACCCCCTTAATACACGAAACGTCAGTAAATAAACAAAACTCTAATTAATTTTATGTTAACTCAATGAAGCAAGGTTTGCCAGTTATGGAAACAAGATCTATGAAAAATTTTGATTGGTCATTTTCGAGGCTAGGACCAAAATGCCCTACTGATACTTGCATTATTACGATGAGTAAACAGAGACCAACGTGGCGCAAAAATCCATTTATTGATACTGAAACGCACCATTCAGCACAGGTTTTCTACAAAAATTCAAAGTTATACTACAGTGGGTGACTAGTTAAAGAAATCGGCAAAGTTTGCTCTAGTCTGCTATAATTCACTCTTTCGCGTTATTTTTCAACTCAAACCCCTAGGCAATTTTTTGGGGACTGGAGCTTAGTCCGAATTTGGCATAAGATTATATTTGAATAGCTTAAAAACTGTTTTAGAGCAGAGCAGCCATTTTGAGAAAATTTGCCGATCCCCGATCATGAGCAGGGTCAGTACCGGGAGATTTTTCTGCGGAATAGACCCCTCAGCATGGATTCTTTGACTCTATAGGCTTGAACTTTCTAAAAAAAAAAATTCCGACCATAAATTTTTTTTGAGCCACTTAGTGGTCACAATTTGAGTATTATCAAACTTACTTCTGGGCTTTGAAAGCATCTATAATAATTAATTTCAAACTTCAAAATTTTTATTTGATCATTTTGAAATGGAAAAAATGCGTAGGCTGAAACTGATTTAAGCCGACATCATTTGCTCACTTTATTATTTGTCTTAATCGACGTGAAATTTTATTTGCTATCCGATAAGCATAAGCTTATGATTGATCAGGCATGAGCAGCTACTTCGATCGTCAATTTTGAGCTTAAAATCTCATTTGATCCGATAAAATTTTTTCAAAAACTTCTAATTGAAATTCTGCACAAATCACTTATCATCAATAGTCAATAAACTGAGAAGATTAGAATTTGATCCTACGCCCGGTACTGACCCTGATCATGAGACAAACCATTGGTTAATTATACTTTGGTGAAATAAATAGTGTCTAGAGGTGTGCAAAAAATACTCATTTACATTTGGAGGCATTTCTCTTTTATTCCAAGCAACAAATTCACATACTGTATTAAAATATTTTAAGCCTACATTGATTAACAAGGATTCGAAAAATTGGAGACTGAAATTTAGTGATGAATTCAACTTTTCATATTTGGACTCAAATCGATGGAATGCAATCGAATCGCAACGAGGAGCAAAACATGGAGCAACCACGTGGTGGCGAAAGAAAAATGTATTTTTAGGTAATATGAAAAAATAGGGTACGGCCCGTACCGTACGGGATAAAACTATTTGCTTCGACTTTCGACCGGGAATTGACATGAGTCATGTCACATGACTCACCTGTCATCTGAGGGCGTCTTCAGCAAAACAAAATTTATTTGGGGCGTTTAATAAACAGAACGAAGAAAGTAATTAGTAATGTAGTTTGCTTAAGGGGGTGGTCAGACAATTTTCAAGATTCTTCAAAAATCTCAAAACTTTCTGATATATCCTTTTATCACTTTTTGGTTAGAATGCGTAGCCACAACGTTTTAATCACACGTTAAAAGGAGTAGTGGCTACGCATTCTAACGAAAAAGTGATAAGGGATATAAGGTCTGGGATCCTTGTTTCTTTGAAGCTGGAGGCTTAGTTTTAACCGCGTTTGACCATTTCCCATATTCACACTTTTGTGAATATCCCGGTCCTGATTAGGAAACGTAGTGTGTTTTTAAGTAGTAGGGCCGGGATATTCACAAAAGTGTAAATAGGGGATATGGTTCGTTGAAGTGGGACTTGAGTGATCAATGAAATTGCTAGTCCAAGTAAAGATCTTTTCAATGTTTGTTCCATAAATCTTTAACTTTCATGTGTATAGCCGAACGACGCTTTGAAAATCACAAAATTCACTCAAACCGCCCCTAAATTTGTTAGGTATTTCCGAATAACTAAGAATATACAAAAATTAAATTCACAATTTTAAAAATCACGCTTCCCGAAATAGGAAACATATTGATTTTTGAACAACTTCTGAAATGGTTATTTTACATAATTTTCAATATTTATCAAATAAAGGTGCGAACCAGCGAGAACCACAATTTAAAGACAAATATCAATTAATTTGCATTATACTATATCCTCTATCCACACTTTTGTTAATATCCCGGCCTGATTAGGAAACGTAGTGTGTTTTTTAAGTAGTATGGCCGGGATATTAACAAAAGTGTGAATAGGGGATATATTATATATCATATGACTTCATATCATAAATATATGAGTCAAAAATTAGACGCAGTTATTGTTACACGTGTATTCTAGCTGTAGTCAAAAAAATCTGCGCTGATTCGACTAATCAAATTACTGCGTATGATACGCAGCGTATCTTTTTTTTTGACTTTTATTAGAGGTTTATTCACCCGAATATTTAAGACGATAAAAATGGTCGTTTGCGATTACAGTATATTAAAGAAAGTACGAGTGAAAGCGGTTGGATGACTTTATCATCCGGAAATATCAATTCAGATTGCAAATTTGAGCAGAAATTTGGATTTTTTGAAGCACGAATCAGAATTGTTAGACCCGACGCTAAACAATCAGCGTTTTGGCTCATGCCCAACGGAGGAATAATGAAAAATAAATGGGGAACAGGGCCTACTGGAAATGCAGCTAAAGGTGCAGAAATAGATATTCTAGAAGGCCAATCACTCAAATCATTGGGTAACACATACAAATAATTCAATTTATACAAATATTCTGAGAATGCTTTTATTTACTCTTTTCAGCAATTAAGTTTATACAGTATTTGAGAAATTTGAGAACGTATTTAAAAAAAAAAAATTAAGTTGGTTGAAAATAAGGTGGAGGTTTCTTAAGAGTAACATGGCTCTGTGATGTGAGGTTCTCTCACTAGAGTGCGCGATAGAAGTGTTATCGGAGCTATGGTTTTGCCGGATCGAAATTAGAATTTCAAAAGTAAAAAGGGGTATCAAAAATGGGTATCGATCTTATTGGCTCATGTCGAGACAATTTTTTGGCCATTAAAAGACCCCGGATTTTTTTCGTTTGCAAAAAATTTAAAAAAATAAATTCAAAGTTAAATTTTATAAGGTGGGTTAGCCAGCGCTGATAGATGCAAAGCAAGAGCAAGCGTATATTTTCTCGGCAAACAGGAGTCATAGCTTTTAACGTTTGGGTTCTTGCAATTTAGAGCACAACGACAACACCATCAGCCATAACTCTTTATTGCCCTCTTCCAAAGATTTGGACCGGTATAAGATGAAGGTAAATCTCAAGATCATCGGAATCATTAGAAAATAATCTTCTGCTCGACTTTCCGATAATCATGATGACTGGAAAAAACAACCAAGAAAAATCTTTTCGGCCGACTTTCTGATGAACTTATTAGCAACAATGGGTCAATTATATACTTAAAAGTCGATAAAAAGCAAAACTTGTCAAACTTTACGGTGAAACTCAAGTTGATCATCATGAATTGAACAGACTACCGTAAGAATTCTTGTGGTCGACTTTAAATGAACGTATTAGCAACTGAGGGTCAATATGTAATCAAAGGTCGCTATAGAGCAAAAACAAATGAAATTATCTAAGTTGCTCTCTTTTTTTTGTTTGTAATTTGCATTTTATTAATGTCTTGATTCAGAAAAATTGTATCACAGAAGGGCGACAGAAGACAGATGCAGGAATACTAATGATGTTTTTAATAGAGCTGCATTACTTTTGCAAGAAAATCCACTGTCCCCGGGTCCTGTCAAGTTATCACGCAAGTGACTTTTCAGTATATAATTGAACCAAAGTTGCTTATGGTCATCAGAACATCGATCCCGAAGATTATTTTGATGATGTTTTCAAAGGAATCTGACGACTTTGAATTGAACCTTTAACTTTGAACGGCGTTGTAGTTGATCAGGTAGTCGCTGTGCTCTAACGAAGGCGAAACGCGAAAAGCTTCAATGAACCATTAATACCTAGTTTATATATAATTTTTACAAATATAATAATACATGATTATATAATAATTATACACGGATATCAAATGATATTTGAGAACTAAGTCAAAGGAGTTCGATAACATTTTGGTTAAATTTCTCTTTCTGTGATTGACAAGAGTAAAATTGATATTATCAGTCTTAATAAGTAATTGAAATAATTAAAAAATGTTAATGGTTACACCGCTAGGCTGTCCCAGGTCACTCACCTTTTTGATGTTAAGTCCGTAACTTCAAAATTGAAAAAAGTACATTTGGTTAATTTGAGGTCAGCAAACAAAAATTTTGCGGTCAAATTTTCAAAATTCTAGGGAAAAATCCGTTAAAATCAAGATTTAAAAGTTGTCAAATGTGCGCCTTGATTCACTGATAATTCCAATATATTGTGGCTCTGATAACATCGTTTAGTGCTCTCCATTGAAAGAACCAAACATCGCAGAGCCGTGAGACCGTCAAGTATATTCTATTATATACAAAAACAGGAACAGAAGCTGAATTGAACTAAAGCTTATTTTTTTAAATTGTTACCCTTTAACAGCGTATTTTGCAACAAACGTACACTGGGACGGATATGGTAAGTACCATAAGGGTTTATATGAAAAGACAGTTGTTCGGCATATTCACGATGGTAATTATCATATTTATGGATTTGAATGGACTGAGACTTCGCTAAAATGGTTATTTGACGGAAAAGTTGTCAGGACTGTTACACAAGAAAAAGTGAGGTTTGAAATAATCATTTTGAGATAAGCGCGTCTTGCATGGCGAAAATTGCGTCCCATGATAAACTTTCAAAATTCAAAACATTTTAGCTCTCTAGTTCAATCTTTGTTCCCTGACTGGTACAACTACCGACCCAAAAAAATTGTATCAGTTAGGACTCATACCTATATTTTTGCTTAGAAAGCTACATTATATTATATAATTTTCATTAAATTCGGATCAGTGTTTTTTGTGGTTTAATTGACTGTTTGTTGTTTTAATAGCATTAGCTACAAAATTAAGCAATTGTAATACATAATTTATATATTACAATTGCTTCATTTTGTGGTTAGTGAAAATTTTGTAGTTTTAATGAACATTTTTCTGTGTTCAACACAAGTCGGATAAAGCCTTTAAGAAGACGCAAAACAAATAAAACTGATGGTAATTTAGGTAGCTTGCAAAGCTTGACCGAATATGTCAGCTACCTGAAGTAACATAAGTCTAAACAGGAGATATTGTCTGAAATTTCGAAGCCAGAAATAGTAAAAATCTTAATTTTGAAATGAGTCGCGCCTCGGGTATCATCATGTTAAATCTTTAATAGCAATTCCAAAAGTCCCGCAATATCCCATTCTTTCTGGTGGAATTTTTAATGATGGGTGGGTGGATGGAAATATTCATACGGCTAACTGGACTGAACAGTTTATGGATGTAGATTATATAAGAATTTGGCAAGAAGTTGGTTTAGATTCTACTCAAAGAAAAGGATTTTCAAATGGTTTATAAAATAAATTTAAACGCTTAAAGCTGCCATTAATTTCAAATTATAGTTTGAAACATATCACGATCAATTTCTGGTACTATTATTTAGGGGGTCCAAATGATTCATTTTATCATCATCAATCATGATTTTTTCACCAAATGGTTTCGTCGCGTCTCAGGATACCACGTGACTGTAAAATACCACATCAAAAATTCGATATTATTTTACATTTCATTATTACACTTTACTTTTAATTAAGCTCGGAAAAATTTTTCTCCTCTACTAAAGAATGATTTCCTCATCCAACATAATCCCAAAGGGGAGGAGAGCACATTTTTTTCTGTTAATGGAATATTATTCACACCATCGTTTCTTTTACAAATCACTGGATTTCAATTAAAAAATATGATGCTTACAATGATCTCAATTAAATCCTTGAAAATTTAGAAACTACAACATTAAAACCATTATATTTCACTAGAAGTGCGCAAACCTCAGCTAAAATTATCAAAGACATTGAAATTGAACCATGTAAGTGCCGAAAATATCAGCTTCCAATTGTAGAAGGAAATCAGCGATGGGAATGCACTGTTGATATATACGGAGAATGTTCATGTGGGATGTATTGCAGTGGAACAGTAGGCCTTATAAAGAACCAAGTTCATTGCAAGCAACTAATTAACGAAAATTTAAAAGTAAGTGAAGAATGTCTAGGATGAGTATAAGTGGTGTTAGTGTAAGATAGGCCCGAAAAAAAAATTCCACGGTAGTTGTTTTCATGATAAGTTCTAGGAAATCCTGAAAAAATGATCTCTGCAAGAAAAATTTCACCAGGAAAGTGTTCAAAAACGCAAAATCGTTTTTAAATTTTCCAATCTTTTAGCTTGAAATATTTGAAATAAATTCAAGAATAATTTCAAGCCAAGTAAATGGCACAATGTTTTTTGAAAAATGCGAATTTTGGAAAACAGCACATAATTCCCGGCCAATAATTTTCTGGTTATATTCTCCACAAAATCTAAAAACACCCAGAAAATCAATCAAATCTGAGTTGGCCAAATTTTGTCGTTCCTTCCTAACGCTGGTGGCGATTCCATATCCCCCTTTCACACTTTGATCAAAATTTTGGCTCTAATACGAGAAAAAACACTACGTTTACTACACAGGGCTCAAATCTTAAGTGAAGTGTGAAAGGGGAATATTTGATGATATAAAAGTTTGAAGGAGTCGCGCCATAATGGGCACATAAAACAACGACATACTTAAATCCGCCTCTAGTTACTTGTACGTCTTTACTGTATTGGAGGTGAAAATTCAAACTCTTTTAACGAACCAAAATATCAAAAAAATATTTTCAGGGGCTGCTTGGTGTTCAAATTGGGGTTCAAACTAACTTTTATCCCACTACAAAAAAATATTTTTACCCCACTGTCCTTCGAAAGTTAGCTTTCAAAAATATTTCAATATTTTTTTCGGAATCCTGAGGTATCATTGTCAATTCATACCGTATCAATTTGTTCCTATAGATACAGTGTGTTTCTTTTTAGTCCCGAAAGCGCATTTTATTTGCTAACTCTCGGTATCGTCGATAACTCGGCTTTAAAAATTCAATACACCTAGTTACAATATGTTATTGGCTAAAAAAATTTTGACAGCAAGTTGCCATTTTGGGACTAAAAAAACATACTGTACCTTTAATTAAAAATTGTCCGGTCGAAAAAATAAGTTTTTTACATACTTTGGTGTTAACTGTATTTAAACCTTCATTTGAGTGCGACACCAGTTGGCATTTTAATCGCTTTATAAAGGGCCACCGAGTAGGTGGGGCAAAAATGTAGCCGAAGAAAATTTAAGCTGCAACAACTACACTGAGTCCTAATATTTCAGATTTAAAGACTATAGATTATTATGTTCATCGCGTAGCTATTTTTTTCTTGAAATTGTTAAGGAAAAGAAATTAAAAGTAGGTGGAAAATTATTCTCAAACTTTCAAAAAAAAATTTCAGGAATCTTATACTACGGAACCTTTTGGATGGATATTTTCAGAAAAGATACTTTCTTGTCCCGAAAATAATTGTCGATTTCATTTTTCGGAAAATTTGAAGGTTTCCAGAATAATGAATTCGTTGATTGATCCCACAACAAAGGTTGGAATCTTGCCAAATAAAATTTCGGATCAAACTAAATGGATATTGACTTTTAGTGAAGAATTCAAGGGAAATATACTTAATGAAAATAAATGGAACACAGTTGATAAGAATCTTGGATCACAAGAAAAAGAGTCACTATTATATGATATTTACCTTTAACGTCATAACGTGGTCTAAATATGAGATTATTTTATATTTATTTACTGATCAGAGTAAGTGCTGCCGCCGCATGTCGTTCCCGTTTATCTTCATTTTCACTTTCACGGACAATTTGAAATTATTATTTTTTTATTAATTTATGTGGACATTTCATAGCGTTCATTTTGAATATAATCTTTAGTTTTTCAAAATATGAAAAAAATCGAATAAAATGCGTGATAATTACAACATAACTTATGTGAGGTTGAACCAGGATTGTAAAAGGTGTGGGTTTTCCATCTCTTTTTCCGTAGGTTTAAGCAAAAAATAGGCAAAAATGGGTAAAGAACATCAGAACACGAGTAGGTAGAATTCTCTGATAATTTCTTGAGCCAAATTTTACCCACACATGATTAATGTCTGTGTGTTGAAAATTCACTGTCGCGTTATTATGACACATTTCATGTTCAAGAAGTAATTTGACAAAGTTAAATTGTTCGATGCTTATTCTTTGAAATTTTAACATATCAGGATAAAACAAGGGCATGATTTTATGTTTTATTTTGACTCTTATATAAATAATGGAAAATATGATGTTTGGTGGAAAAAATACGCAGTCAAATCTCGACCTGATTTACCGGATGGCCAGCTTGAAATGTCTTTCGAAAAACATGGAAATGTCGTTTTTGCTGGACATATTAACACAGATTGCAAATTTGAACAAACAGGGGGATATTTTGAAGCTCGAATTCTGATGATAAAACCAGATGCAAAACAGTCGACCTTTTGGTTATTTCCGAATGGCGGAACTGAAGGTATTTATCGAAGATTTTTTATGCTCATGTGTTTTTGATCACAGAGACTCTAAATTTGGAGGATTTTATATTTGAAATTGAAACTTTCAGTAGTAGAGTAGAACTTTCACATAAACTCAAATTTGATTTTTTTGTTATTTTGAGAAAATACAAATAATATTCTTGTGCTATTACTTGTGCGAACCTGAGGCCAAATTCTCACTCTAAAAATGCGTTTACCCTCTCATTCTGGCTACTTGGGCGCTTATTACGGAAAAAGTAAAAGTGCATGCAACTTTACCATTCTTTTCTCGGATTGGGATAGACTTACATTTTTTTACTATTTAATTTTTATTTTGACTAAACATATCCTGTCCCCAACGAAACTCCATCTAAGAACGTTAACTATCTCTATGGTGCGTGTTCGAATCCCACTAATGTTGTCTAACTGATTGTCTTGAGTGTGATTACAGGCAAGGGTGCTTGATATTTGGACCGCTAAATTTGATCGGTGTGTAATCACTCAAGCAATCACTAAGAATATCACTTAGACAACATCAGTGGGATTACAACACGCGCTATAGAAATAGTAAACGTTTTTGAGATGAAGACCTGCAATTATAATCGATAAGCTTTTATTTAGGGTACGAGACAACTCTGCACGGTTTTTATTTTTGGCTCGANAAACATGAGGGTGTTTTTGTGCGAGACCAAAGGGGAAATAAATTATATCGGGCTCGTTTAAGCATCTGGCGTCACTCTCAGTTAGTTATTCCCGGCTAAATCAATTTTCCAAAATTCTGTGTCGATGGCATTTGGCTAAACCCGAATTCTAAATAAAAGCGATTTTTACCGTCAATTTCGGATTATCCGTTTTGAGTCAAAACTTTTGACCCATAATTTATGGCCCATAAGATTAAATAAATTTTGCTGACAATGCAAATTTTAATAATTTTTTATTTTATAGTTGTCAAAATTGGATTTTCGCCATTGTCAAACCTTACCTCTGAATTATTTTTAGCACAAAAAATCAGAATTATCTGTAAAATGAGTGCCACATAAAAATTATTTATATATTATGAGTTTTAAATTAAGTGAAAGTGATTTCGCTAATAAGGTATACCGACTGTTGATAATCTCTTTTAAAATATTTTGTAATGATAACCGGAAAGTAACGGTTAATAGCAGGATACAAGGTGGCATAGTCAAAGGATGAAATGCGGATATGATGCTTTTTATCACGATTGCCGAAACCTCGAGATTTGAGAACCAGGTTGATTCTATATATCATAAGTTACAATTTTTTATTATAGAATCGAAACAGTCCAAAAAACTTCATTAAAATTTGTAAGAAAAATTTATTTAATCTTATAGTCCAAAAAACGTCAGCAAAATGTATAAGAAAATAAATTAATCCGAAATTGACGTTCAAAATCACTTCAGTAAGGTTCACTCGGGTTAAGCAAAATGCCATCCCCGCAAAATTTAAGATTTTTGTTAAAGATTGATTAACCCGGAATTGATTCACAGAGTGACGCCAGATGCTTTACAACCAGCCCGAGATAAATTCTATCTCCCCTTTGCTCTCGCCAAAAAATACCCCCTAATGTTTTCGAGCCAAAATAAAAAACCGTGCAGAGTGTCCGCTCCGTTCTATTTACTAACTTATACAGTATAGTATGTTGGGTTATCACCAATAGAAAAATGTTTGAGAAGTCCGGGAGTCGAACCCAGGTAACGGGACGATCGTTCGAGTCGCGCTAACCAACTACGCCAACTGCTCATATAACTGACTAGAATATGTTGATTATGACTCGAACTTTCGAGCCAAACACCTCCTTAGATTTAATCAGAAGTTCTATTGTAACACACCACTATTTTAAGAGTTCGATATTCCACAATAGCTATATTTGAAGTGATAACTGAGTAACAGGCCTTACGAATTCGAGGCGTTTTTCTCCAGTTAAGCTTCGTGAGTCCCTCTTGGGTTGAATACGTACTTCGAAATGCTCAGTCTAAACGGATGGTTCCGATTTGCTTCAATTTGGAGAGGCCAACCTTTTATACACCTTGTGTTTAGGTCCCATACTATCTCACAGTTTTTAACCCTGCTAAGCCATTCGGATTATCTGCTCTTAGACCCATAACATTGTTATGAGGAATCCGACTATCTCACCATTGTTGGGTTATCACCATAGAAAAATGTTTGAGAAGTCCGGGAGTCGACCAGGTAACGGGACGATTCGTCGAGTGCGCTAACCATACGCCAACTGCTCATATAACTGACTAGAATATGTTGATTATGACTCGAAACCTTTTCGAGCCAACAGTAAGTTAATAAAAGCTTATCGATTATAATAGTATAAGTTAAAAAAAAATATAAGTTATACGACTCATTCAAACAGAATTTTTTTTGATTTCTCAAATTATATCTGAAATCTATTTTTTGAATCAAAAATAATTTCTTATTTGTTTTAACAAAAATTCGTCAGCTGATTCTTATTGAAACCAATAAATAATTGAGATTTTTAAATGAAAAGAATAATCAAGGCATCATGTCGAAAATTTGAATCCAATGTTTGTGAGCATTTCATGCGTGGAATCTTTGGAAATTAGACAGTTTTTCAAGATTATATCAGTTCTTTCAGTTTTACGGATGACATTTACGTGAATCCATGTTTTTTTGTCCAATTAATTCTTGATGACATTGTAACTGTGGTATTTTGGAAGTTTTTATAACTCTGAATGTAAAAATTAAGGTGAAAATCCGACTGAAAATGCATTCGATGGCGCTGAAATAGATATATTTCAAGGGAACAAACAAATGTACAAAAGACAATCGTTTTATTTCACAAATATTCAATATGATGGCTACGGAAAACATCAAAAGTAGTAAGAACATTTATTTAATTCTTAAAGTACTTGAAATAATAATGATTTCAAATCTTTCGGGTGGCTTTTTCTCGAAACATGTCTGAACCAGGGATCGGCTTTTCAAAAAATTGACTTGGTCGGCGTCTCTCAAAAAAAGCATTCACGTTTAAGGGGATTGTGGGTGCAGTAGTTATTTTGGACCACGGTCGCAAATTCGGTATTTTTTCGATTGCACCTGACCATCCAGCACCTCAGGAATCGTTTGCAATTAAAAAAAACACCAAATTATTTCTGGATATTTTTTCAAGAACATTGATATCGCTTGCTAACTGAAATGCCCGAATAATGACAGATGATCAAAAACAAAATNCAATTTGTGGTTTTTCGAATTCTCAATAAAAAATCAGGTAGAATCACTCATTTAATTTATTGCATCTATTAAATATCCGTATGTCAACTAATGAGTTGGTCGCGCGATTTTCATTTCTAAACTATCAATGAAATTTTTAACACTCGGCTGTACACTCGATAAGTGCAATTTGGCACTAAATATTTGAAAAAATTTTATGCTGATTAAAAATTCCAAATAAAATTGTGGGTGTGATAGGCGCCATTTCTTTAGATAGTAAAAACATTTTTTAATATCAAAACGCAATTGAAGGTCAATTTTTATCTCAAAAAAAAATTGTTTTTCTCTACTTTTTGCTATTTTTTACCATTTTTCATGGGAAAAAAATTTCATATCAAAGAAATTTTTTAATTAGCAACATGAAAACAAGACTTTTAAGCGCATTATGACAATGTCTGAAGTTTATTAATATCGTCTTCAAAAAAAATTCTATGGTCGGGTTAAGTTGTAAATGGAGTTCCAATGAAAAGTGGTTTTAAGTATTTAAGTATTTTCACAGATAGTTAGTTATGTTAAGAAATTAAAAATATAAAATTTTGCAAGAATGGACACTTTTATTGAGGAAAAAAATAAAAAAAATTAATTTTCAAATTTTTTTCTTTCATTTTTCGCTCTGAAAAATGTACCAATCTGCCGGATCGATGCCACCCCCTTTAGCCTGCTTAAAATGTCAAATACTTCAAGTGTATTTTTTAAACTGTTCCATGCTCTTCAAACATTGATTAGCAGCTCTAAGGCCAATCAGCTAGTTTTCTTTCTACGAGTATGTTCCTATATTTGAATTCTCTTTATCTCAAAAAATACAGTCTGTTTCCAATAAAAAAGACCGCAGATTTGTTTTGGCAGTTTTGTGGCAATTCATACAAAGTTTCACCATGAACAAAATTATTGTCGCTTGATCAAGCGCAAGATTCCTTACGAATTTTCCAAAATTTTTCAAAAGTCGCCTTTATTATAAGAATTTACATTGATAATATATTGAGGGGAAATATATTATATATATCATATATACCCAGTTGATCCTTGTGAGCATATAAAAAAAGTTCCGCCAAGGCACCAGAGCCACAATTGTGGCTCTTCTTTGAACGTTCTTTACAGAGAGCTTGAGGCAGTTGGAATTTCAATTTTTTCTTCATTAGGAAGTTGAAGGTGATATTTTTTCATCCGACATTCAATATGCTAGAATTTTAATTTTTTGTTCTAGAAAATAAAGTAAGAAAAGCAAGGTTTACCATATCACGTAATACACGGTCACACTTGTCTTCACAAGTTGCATTTTTGTCGGAAATTATCTGGCATACTATCTGGCGTACGTCACAGTTTTGTCCGCTTCCATTTATATCTCATAAATCTAATTTACAAATATAATTCAAAAATTTCGATGGAAAAATCATGATTTTTTATAAAAAATGTTTATTTTTCCCTATAAAAGCAGATTAATACATTTTTTTATTATTTTCGAGTAAATATGGTAATGAAGTACAACTGTGGACAATTTTTGAAAGCTTAAATTCACTTTTATAACTATTTAATTTTTTCATGGGTTACTTGAGGTTGAAAATTTAGAAATTTCACTTCCGAAAAAAATAAACTGCTCCTAGATACCAATAAATTTTCAATTCAACTGTTATGCATGGTAAGATAGTATTTCGGTGCGGCTGACATAATGAATACGACGTTGCTCAGAAGTTGTATGTACATTTTAGGGGAACAAAAAGTAGCGGGAATCGCTCAGAATCATCCAACTTACGTAAATATGTGTATAAGAAAATTATTTCAAAGAATAATTATTTTGATTATCAAATCAAGAAAAAATACGTCAAAGTTGGCCGAAAATTGCAATATGAAATAGTTAAATTAATGAAATTTTTGAATGCAAAAAGAATGCCTGAAAATTTTTGTTTTGGTGGATCTTATCGAAACTGTTATGCGTTTTTAATTGAAACCGGAAGCTCAAATCCCATAAAAGACTCCAGACAATTCTGCCAATGACCTAAAAAACTTCCAATATTTGTGATAGTACGCCGCAAAAATATAGCCGAAAAACTATATAGCCGAAATACAATCTTACCGTTATACATGCACAAAACACATTCCAAACAACTGGGTTATCTTTCATTTGTATTTTATGTCTAGTTCCGTAATAATCTTTCCGGAAGTGAAACATAGGCGAAAAATCATAATAAATCAATTCCCCGTAAAACTGGAACCAAACTTTCGGAAAAAGTTCAATAATTTTTTTGGAACCGAATCAAAATTCTTTATAGTGTGTTTGAAAGAAAAGATTCTACGATTCCGTTTTTTGCCTTTTTTGATGATTTAATGTATGCTTGAGCCACAATTGTGGCTTTGTGCTCACAAGAGTTAAGAGTTTTTCATCAAGAGCTTATATCCGGATCTGTCTCTAAGCACTGACGCCCTTAGGGCTTATCCAAGCAAAACAATGATTAGTACTGTAGTGAAAAGTTCTTCATCAAAATAGCTAGAAATTGTGTGTACAATTTGTTCGTTTAGCGATATGAGATTCATTTGTAAACAATTTATTTTTATTTTAGTGATTACAAATGGATAAAAGCCCCAAAATTGTTTTCGTCAAATGGTCAGCCAAACGGTTTCAAGACATTTGGCCTAGAATGGACCAAAGATCATCTTATATTTTATTACGAAGGTAAAAAAGTACGAACTGTCACAAACTCGAAACTAATTCCGCGGATAAATCATTTTGTTGCAATTTCGGGCTCTATTTNGGATGGTGCTTTTGTTGATGGAAAAATTGAGACGGCAAACTGGAATCGACAATCTATGTTTATTGATTATGTAAGAGTTTGGAAACTCAACGAGTAGAAATTATTTAGCCAATTCGTACCGGAAACTTGTTCTGCAAAATAAATTAATAATTAAGCATTTAGAAATCAAATTATTATATAGATATATCTGTTACGGTTCTTGCTGGGGCTTTTCCGCCAACACTTTTATATAATTCGGGTTTTGAAAACGACTCATCCAATTAAGTTCTTAGATAGCTAAAATTGAGCGAAAATATTGAAACAAGATAAATTAGAAAAAATAATGGTCCGAATCAGACCATTGTTCCCAAGTTAAAACAAAAACAAATAATTCAACAAATTCAGTAATCTCGGAAAATAAAAAAATGGTACGATTCGGATCATTGTTTTTTATTCAATATTTTTCACTCAATATTTGTGCTCAGTGTGAGCTATTTGAAAACTTAATCGGATATGTCGTTTTCAAAAGCCGAATTATATCTGTTAAATAGTCTGATATTTGTATGAAAAAATTACGATTTATCGAATAAATGGTAATTTTTTCTAATCTAAACAGATAATTACACTTCCGTTAATATTTCCCGGTTGATGTTCTTTTTAAGTAACACTGAACAATGTTTATTGCTTAAATTAATTTTAATGATTAATTGATTGTTTCATGGAATGCTCAAATGTGAAATTTAAAAATTTTCCTTTCAAAAGAAAAAATTTTCGCTCTAAGGGGATATATCGACTTATTTTCATTTCAAGTGTCATGCATGCACAAATCTCATCAAATTTTCAATTATGTATTATAAGAGGAAATTGTATTAAAAGGGAATGATTTTTTAGCTGACACGGGTTAAGAATAGCGTCGAATCTCTAAAAAATTAAAAAAAAAATGCCCATTGTACTTTAAAACTGATAGTCGTTGACTTAATCCCCAACCAGGGGGATTTCTATTTTAAAAATAATGTTTTAACTCTAAAACTAAACTTCTGAAGAAAAAAAAATCAGGCGCAAAAAAAACTTATTGATATCGAACAAAATATTTTCATAAACTTGGCTCCAACCAGGGTTGTAAAAGGGATCATTCCCGATCGAATCTTTAATTCTCATCCCCATTTTTCGTCTATCTTTTGATTTATATTAAGTGTTATTAATCATTTTGTAAAGTTCCAATGGAACCAGTATCGTTACCTGACTAATGTGTGTCTAAGTAGTATAAATGATGTCTAGTAGACACTGTCTTCACCGTTCTCATGTCGATTTTTAGAAACAAATAATCCGATGGTGTTTTTAGTAAGCTCAAAATAACTTCATACATTATTTTTATAACTTTTACAAAGGGTCAAAATACTGTTTTTTGGTGATACTGAGACGAAATCCAATAATTTTCAAAAAAACTAAACTCGATTATCTGCTTACGGTATGTCCGGTCAATTTAAGTCATGAACAATTGTTGTACTTTTAAAACTCAGAGAGGAGATACATTTTGAAAATTAATTCTGTCAGTTTTTCAAGCACTTTTCTGATTAGACGAGCCATTGGTCCCTTTCGACTTTGTTATAAGATGCAAAATACATTAGTTGGAAGTAATACTTTGTCCAACAGTTTGTACTCTTGCGATAATTGGTCATTGAAAAACCCGTTTTCGTCTCAAAATGGGACAACCACCGCCTTAAATATTAAAAAAAACCCAATGTTTGATGAAACGGGGCCTCATGGAACAAATGCGATCGGAAGAAGGATCAAGTTTTTCGAATTTATTGGCCATTCTGCCTGCAAATGAAACTGATAAATAAATGGATATAAAAGATCTTGTTGTATATTATTTTTCTAAAAAAAGGTAAATTCTCCCTAAAATGACAAGAAAAAATTCATAAGTTCATGTAATATAATAGAAATATTTTGACCAAAATTATGTTTTCGAAAATTAAAAAAAAATTACTTCCAGCACGAAACGGACAATCTTGGACCCGTTCGTGAACAAATAAACCGGAAGATATCAAAGTAATTACTAAACAAATAAATGCACTAGAATATTAACCAAGGCAATATTTGATTCAAAAAAATTGAAAAATTTCCGAACCATAATTTTGGTCAATTTGAAAATTCATCAAAATTGTTTCCGAATTTTTTGGAATCAAATATTGCCTTGGTTAATATTCAAGTGCATTTATTTGGTTAGTAATACGTTATTACTAATAACTTTGATAACTTCCGGTTTATTTGTTTACGAACGGGTCCAAGATTGTCCGTTTCGTGCCGGAAGTAACTTTCACTTGCCTCTGCTAATAAGGTGGACCGAATGTGGAATAAAGAGACCGGCGTTGTTTTCTTCTACAATCCACTCCGGAGTTCGCTCTGATTGGCTAATAAAAAAGCGTGATTGACACCGCTATTCTAATCACATAATCAGTATTGTACATGTATAAATATTTAGGTTACTATATCATTATTTGACCAAAAATGACCAAAATCTTTATAAAATCTAATCAGAGGGCACCGTCGTTTTACGCAAAATTTACGTCATCTATTCTTATCATGTTGAAGGGCTCAATATGGAATCCAATCAGAGATGCGCAATTCTTCTTCGCCATAAGCTGGACCCTCTAAGTAGATTGTACAGTGCATCATGCGTGAGTCATACGCAGCGTGACGCATAATGTTAATAACGATATGAAATTATGAAAATCGAAAATGGGTACCGATTTTATTGGCGCATCTTGTAAAAGTTGCGACCATTTTAAGCCCCATATTTCAATTTCAAAATTGGATCTTTTCTGCAAAGAAGTCCCGAGTGCCGCACTGTGACTTGTTTTGAAATGCGAACTTTTGGTCCCAAGTGCATATTTCTCTCAAGTTTAATTTGGTCTCAAGTCCATAAACGTCACAAGTGGAGCCCACCTCTCAAAATCAACCGGTGAAGTTGAACCACCGTTACCGGAAAAAGTATTTTCGAAAATTTATATCCTCAAAATAAGCGCCATAGGTAGGGTGCGCAGCGGGAATATGACGCATCGCTGGTTTTCTGAAAACGGTATAATAAACCATGAGTCCATTCTCAGCAAAGACGCCGCGGCCGAAAGTCATGATAAAAATTAACCAATAGTTTATAATACCGTTCCACGAAACCGCTTCTGATTTTCGAAAATATCACTTCCAGTACCGGATCATTGAAACCTAATTTTCGATCAGAAAAACTCAAAAGATCAAAAAGCTGTAAGCAGATTTTCTTGTCGGCATTACCCAAGCTTTAATTTGATGGTATTTCCGACTAAATCCGACAACTTTTATTTTCGAGTTTTCACTTCCGGTTTACTTAACCCCCACCTGCA
>SCLH01000128.1:245866-259257 GCA_004367855.1 Oikopleura vanhoeffeni
GTGGCTACGCATTCTAACCAAAAGGTGATAAAGGGATATATCGCCTCTACTTTAGACGTAGTTTACACAAAGCTCAAGGTAGTTGAAGCTCCAATTAGTTTTGCAATAGGTAGTTGAAAAGTTATATTTTTGCATCCATCATTTCAAATTTTAGAATTTTGATTTTTAGTTCTAGAAAATGTAGTAGGAATATCAAAGTGTAGCATATCACGTGATACGTGCTCATCGTATTCTTTACAAATTTTTATTTTCATGGATCCCAACGCCAAAGTATCTGCCCTACGTGACGTAGGCTACGTCACACTTTAATCCGATTCGATCTTTATATCATCAATCAAAAGTTATTTATAAAAAAGTAACAGTAAAAGATGAAAAAAAACACAAATTTTTATGACAAATGGCTAATTTTCCAAATATAAGCAGATTCATACACTTTTTATTATTATTTTNAGGGTGACTACAACAGATAAAAGGTAACTACAACAGGGGTAACTCTAACAGAGTAACTACTGTAGTAATCAAGTGACAGTGTGGTCAAATTTTGATTAATTAAATTAATTTTAATAATAAATAATTTTTTTAATGGAATACTTAAATTGAAAATTTTGAAATTTCACTTCTTAAGAAAAATATCTGTCCCTAGATACGAAATAATTTTATTGTTAAATGTTTTGTATGCACAAAACGCTTTTCTGAAAACTGGATCATCTCACATTTATATTTGATGTCTAGTTTCGAAATAATTTATCCGGAAGTAAAACTTCGGCGTAAAATCTCAAAAAATCAACTCCCTGTAATATCCGATCCAAATATCCAAAAAATAAATTTGTATTTATTTCGGAATCACCGCAAAATTCTTTATAATGAATTCGGAAGAAACAATTCTGTTACAATTTTTTTGCCTTTTTTGAAAGGTTTTAGGTAGGCTTGAGCCAATATATCGGCTGTTTGATTCCAAGGGTTAAAAGACTCAAATCAGATTATACGAAGTAGTCTCAAAAGTGGCACCTTCAATTTGAAAAAGCTTTTCTCCAAAAATTCTAAAGTGACAAAAAATTTACCCCTAAGAGCAATAACATTGAAAAAGTGCAAATCTGTCTAATAGCACCAACCTCCTTCGAAGATGCCACACTTTCTGTTACGCAATTTTCAAATTTCGAAATCCAGGTTTTTTCTGGATGTTATTTGGTTTGATCATATCTGATTATGTCGTGTGAAGTTCGCTGAATTTTATGTTCACTCTTGAAACGCAGAAAATTTATCTGTGTAAAAATCTCCGAACTTCAGAATAAAAACGAATTTGAACTGGAAAATATCATCAATTGAGAGAATATTTTTTACTGAAATCTATTTATTTGTATCAGGATGTCCAAGGTTATATCCGTTTTGAAGAAAATTGGTTCAACCTATAATCGGTTTTATGTAAAAATGTGATAATTGCATCATTTCAAAATTCAGCAGTAATTCAAACGAAAAACCTAAGACCAATTATGCCGATTCCTGATTCGGACAGGGGACGGTCTGAGATTAGAAATCAAGTTTTTCAATTTGAAAAAAAATCTTTTTGAGCTAATTTATAAATATTAGAATCTTAAATTAAGAAAAAGTAAAAATTATTAATAAATTTTTTTTTAAGATCTAAAATATTTTCAAATTCATTTTTAATTAAAGACAGAGCATCTTTATGTTTTTTAAGTTTTTTCTTAATATTTCTTTGTTGAACAGTGAAGATTTTGTCTTTTGTAAAAACTTGCTTCAAACCTACTTGAATTCGGGCGAATTTTGTTCACACTGTATGCGTCAAACATTTCTCTATAAATGTTAGAGCTTTCTTCATTTTGTAGATTCTTCGTTATTCATTTTTGTTTATTTGCTAACGTTTTCGATAATCTTAATAATTTCCAAGCAAAATTTTACGACTTAATTTTAACAACAGAAATGATACAAAAGTCAAGTTTAACTAAATCCAGAAATTCAAATATTTTTGATGCAACTTTATGGGCTAAAAAAAATTAATTTATAAAAAAAATCCTTCTTCTTATTTATAAAAAAAATATTTTGAGAAAAAAAAATTAATTGTCGTTTGCTTCGGGGACAAATATCTTATATCATATTTGAAATAACTTTTATCTTACCTGTTTAATTCATTTTATCCCTAGTGGATCAGCTAAAATGAGAGTGGTTCAAGTGAAAACTTACAACAGACCTTTACGTATTTGGATGTGGCTGGTAAAATAGAACACGGCGGAATAGAAAAATTGTCAAAAGCAATTTTTAATGTTATTGTGAGGGGGTTATATTTTCAAATTTCCTTGAAAACCTAGACAAAATACAATTAGAAAAAATTAAAATTTCTAAAAGCTAATTCAGAAAAGTTTCGCAAAACTCTCAACTCCCACTTCAAACTTTGAGCGCATATAGAAAAAACTGTAGGTTGGTATCAAAAACCTACCAAGATTCAAATGATCACTGAAATGTAACTAAGAAAATGTTCGAAGCAAAAAATAATAATAATAAATGCAAGAAAAAAATGATTTTATACTGACCTCTAGTAAATAAATTTCCATGTTTTTATGACCAATTATTTTACACCTTTGAAAAGACTATTCATGCTGACGGGGGTATGACTCATACCGTATGAGTAGGGTTTTTGAATTTTTGCAAAGGTTGCGCTTAATTGCAAAAATCGTATTTTTTGAAGTGACATTTTTGTGATTTAGTACAAGAAAAAAATGCGCAATCTTCACTTTTCTGCAAACGGTAATATAAACTATGGGTTTATTTTCACGACAGGTGGCGTGAAAATAAAAATATTAAACTGATAAATTGCTCTACCGCCACCTGTGGTCAAAATAAATCTTAAGTTCATAATAACAGAAAGACTATTATCACGTTATACTTAGCTATTCCACCAATCGATTTTCGGCCAAAATCGACCAGTTAGTTTAGATTTGTAACATATACTGATCTGTGCCAAATTTTATTCCGCGTTTTGTGGTTGGATTTTTTTTTTTCAAAAATTGATATTTTTCCAAAAAAATGATAATATATTTCGAAAAATCGCATTTTTGACGAAAAAAGAGGGTTTTTCGACAATTAAAAGCTACCATAAGCTACCATAAAAAAGTTGTATTATGTACTGCGAGAAGCACTACCGTTGATGGTCATGATATCAATAAAAAGTTCCGCCGGATTCCGCGCGCCAAAAAATTTCTTTTTGAAAATAAAAATTCTCCTTTTTTTCCAAGTATTCCAAAAAAATTTGATAGCAAAAAAAAAANTTTTTTCCAGTTGTAGAAAAATACTCTGAAAAAATTTCAAAAATTCTCAAAAAAGTGTAATATGACACCATCTATCTGAGATGTATGTACCAAAAAACTGGTACTAACTAAGTTCAACAAGGCGGTTAATTTGATAATAAAATAATTTTTGTCGGATCAAACGGCTATCCCCTTTTTCTTACTTTTACGTTTTTTTTCTCGAAAAATCGAGGTTTGAGAGCCTGAAAATGACAAATTTCGAAATTTTTATTTTTTTTCCAAAAATTGTGTTAATTTCATTTATAAGTGGCGTTGACCCAAAAATAACCGATGCGGCATTTGTTTTAAAATAATTAAATACTGAAAATACGAAAAATCGCTATATTTTGATCACGTGACGACCAAAAATTTTTTTCACAATTTTTTTTTCCATTTTAACTTATAAGATTCACCTCCAAGAAGTTTCAGAAGAATCCACCCATTATTTCTATAAGTCCAAATTAATGGTGGAATAGCTAGTTATACTGAATCATCAAAAAGTCACTTCAAAAAAATACCATTTGGCAATTTAGCGTCACCTACGCAAAAGTTCGAAAATTTGGTTGGTGAATTGATTCATAAAATGAAAAAGGCTTTGATAATTTATCATTGATAAATAGAGATTACTCTCAAAAAATAAAGAAAACATATGATCAGACTAGGGCATGCAACGTTTTTTCATTTCCGACATTTGGGTTTTTCTAGGAGATCTACGAGCCTGTTAGGTCCTCTAAAAATAAATTTTTGTATGAACAATGTCAGTTGAAATCTGTTCTTCCGATTCTGTGCAAAATTAAAAATTGACCGTTTTCATCTAATTATTAATAGACGTTTCAAAATCAGTTGAACGCGTCGGAAATCTCCTTGAATAATCGAAACAATTTGTATTATCTTATGAGATAAATTATCTTAATTAAAATATTGTTACGTTTCTTGAGTTTTCTGACGGCAGTGCTTCATTTCAGTAAGAAAAATTAACAGTCTTTAACACGACCAGAAAAAACATTGTCTAATACTTTTAATCTTCAACTTATTTTTATCAAGTATCCAAGTTTTATCATGAAATTTATTCAGTTTATTTTTAGTCGAAGAAGTAAATGATATTATTGCATCAAAGCTTGCTAATCCTGGCAGTTGCTGGAAAAACATTGGTGACCCTTCATCAAGATTGGAAAAATTTAGTTTTTACCGAATTTAATGTTGGCACGCATCATGGAATGGCGACAACGACATACAATGGTAGCTATTTATACGTTTTATTCAAATAATCGTTTAGTAAAAAAAAGTTTCAATACAAAAATGTATACAAAAATACTTGTTTTAGTGTGTTCAAAAATTATTCAAAAATTATTGTTTCAATCACTGAAATTCAGTGTAAATCATTTATTTTTGAAAGCCTCCTTACAATGAACAATGATATGCGTGGGTTAAGAAATTAAGACTCAAAAATATTTTAAGGTCATACGAATTTGAAAATATTACTATCGGAAGCGTCAGAAGCTCAACTTTTGATTATAAGTGTCTGTTTTCATAAACACTCTCAATCATCCGATTAACCGGTTACAAAACCAGACATTTCAAAGTTTCATGAGAAAATTCAAGAATATGTGTATTTAATGAGTAAGACTTTAAAATCTTTAACAATCTCTTTATTCACCCTAGCTGAGCATACGATTGGCAGCGCCATGAATTGAATATTATTTAAATTTTCACATACGTTTTTGTGACCAAGCTCTAAAAATTTGAACTCGGGTGAAAAATTCGAAATTTTAAGAATGTTTTTAAATTCTATTTATATGTAGTTCCTGCAAAAGATCATATTTTTAACTACTGCACGGCCGTTGTTGATGGAAATCTTTATATTGTGGATTATGGAATAAGGATTTTTAATTTTTATTGAAAAAGAATATTAAATTTTGTATACAAAACACCATAAGTTTGTTTAACAGAGTGATGTAAAAAGGCGGAGACGTGTAGGAATAAAGATATGAATGTGTAGTAAAACCCTCAAATACTCATTTTATTTTTCAAAAGAGCTCACTATGATTGGGTAGGAACTGCACATTTTCTTGTTAATCATTTCTTAAATGATTTTTGAATTTAGAACAAATTTTTTCTTAACCCGTGTGAGCACAGCACCTTTATAAAGGTGTTTGCATATTTAAAATCATCAAAATATGCAAAAAAACAGTCGTAGAATTGTCTCCTTCGAATACATTATAAGAATTTTGCAAGAATTTTCAAAATGTGAACTATTTTTTTTGGGAAATTTTGTTCAAATTTTACGGGGGTCGATTTTTTGAGATTTTTCTCAATCTTTACCTCTAAAAAAATTAAATGCGACATATTGCGTCAATTAAAATTTGAAAATAACCAGTTTTTAGGAAAGTTTTTGGTCCATGGTTGAACTCAAAAAAAGATTAATTGGTATACAGGAAAGATATTTTTTAGAAGTGATATTTCAAATTTTCGATTTTAAGTATTTCACGAAAATATTTTAATTATTAAAAATTAATTCGAGCAATTAAATATTGTTCACAGAGTCACTTGATTAGTATATCGACCCAAAATAATATCAGAAGTGTACTAATCTGCTTTTATAGGGGAAATACCATTTTTCATGTAAAATTGTGATTTTTTTCATCTAAATTTAAACCTATTTAAAAAATATTTTGATTAATTATATATAAAATCAAATCAGAAAAACGATGACATATAGGTCAGATCCTTGTGCATCGATTCTCAATACAAAATAATATGTGAACACACTGTAGCTTGTATCAGTGATAGCTGTACTTGCTCTTATCAGTAATTTTCTAGGACTAAAATTCAAAATCAAGAATATCAAATGTCGGATGCAAAAAATATATCGTTGACACTTACTTATGCAAAAAAATTGAAACTCTAACTAACCTTGGGCTTTCTGTAATACGCGCTGAACATGCACCTTTATAAAGGCTTCGTTGCCTTGGCGGAACTTTTTTTTCTGTGCTCACACGGGGTAAGTTGGTTTTTCATTTTTTAGCAGTTCCTAACAATTTTTAATAACATATTTTTACTGAAGGTTATTTTTTGAGGACTACAATTTAAACATTATTGAAGAAATTTTTAGCGAAAAAATTTTCCGTTCTACTTCGAACAAGGACGGCTTTTTATCAAAAATTTAAATTTTTGAGTTCGTCAAATTAACAAAAAAACTTTTTGAAAATGATCAAAACTTCTCTTACGGGTAATTTTTCTCGCATTAAAAAACTGACTTTTTTCCCGCAATCAGAAAATTTTGATGAATTTTCATGCAGGATATTAAAACATTATTTGAGTTTAACAGTTTGATGTTAAATGGGTTAGAATTAGTGTCAAGTGAACTTCTGCCCTGTGTTAACAGTAAGAAACCATGTAAAACTGTTTGTCTAAAATAAGTTTTGTTATGCTTCGAGTTTAAACAATAATATAAAACAAATTAAATGAATTAAATTTTACATTTTATTCAAAAATTCAAAGAAATAAAAAGTATATCACCAAGAGAAAATAAAATATAAATGGTCGATCTGTCTATTAGCACCAACTTTTTTTATCATTAATATTGATTAATTACATTCTTCGCTTTATAACTAGTACACCTCTGACTGGTACAATTTGTAGGGTCGGTCAATGTGTTCCTAACTGGTACAGTGAAAACGGTCGCTAGGTGTAACAGTGAGGAAGCGATGACTGTATAACAAAAATATGAAAAATCCTATCTAAACGCCATCATTTGTCATTTCTGCCAGCTACCACACCTGCTACCGCGGTATACCGCACACCGCTACTATACCTACAGACAAGCGATACTTTCGCCCGCTGGCGAATTGAGCCGCTAAGTACCATTTATAACAGGATTATGAAAGTACTATAAATATTAAAGATAAAAACAAACTGTAAAACTTTTGTTTAAATGCCTGGTGATGCGAATAGCGAAACGTTACAAATAAAATACAATTAATTATAAAATGAAAACAAAGAATCGAAAATAAATTTGTTTAATCTCGAAAATCCATAGGAATTATAATAATTTAGAAAATAAATTCAATTAAATAAATAAAAGATAAATTTGAAAATAAAAAATTGATACAATTTTTGTACGTACCTTTAAGGATGTGGGGCACGATAATTGGGCTCTTTTTTACACATTTTCAAGTGAAGTTTCTGAGAAACCTGGCTTCAGAAATAATTATTTTTTTTTCCAAATACATAGTACAACTCGTAAGGAAGGTGCCAGTATTATTCAGAGCATCTGATACCAACGCTCAGAAAATGGTTTTTAGTAGGCGTCCCTAAAAGCACTAAAAAGCCTTCTCCTCATTTACTCCTCATCACTTTTTATTGATATTTGCAATTTGAGGAATGAAGAATTTAATATCATCACCAAATGGTACCAATTTTTCAAAGATTTGCCTCTAGTGGTCAAACAAGCTTAGTTTGGGGACAGCCTCGCGTAAAAGCTACTCTCCTTGAAATATATTTAGATTTTTTTAATTTGTGCTCGATTCACCGAAAGGCTGAATTAGTATCAAATGTAGCTTTTTTCGATTTTTCCTCGCAAGCTCAAGGAACGACTTGTGAAATTTCTAGTTTTGTTGATTTTGAACTTTTTTTGAAAATTAAAAAAAAAAAAATTGAAATTTAACGTTTTTGGCTAAGTAATGAGTTAAGTGTAACATTCGCATTTGAAAAGTGACAAATAAATTCTTACGATCGAATTGGTCTCCCCCCCCCCGGTGCCCCCGACTTTCCACTTCAAATTTCTCAAAAATCTCAAACTTATTGTTTTTTTGAAAAAAATCAAAATTCAGAAAACATTCTAAGCTTTAAAAAACTCAGTGGAAAATTCTCTACAAAATGGGACAATCAAAAAAGTTTTCTGTGAAATCTCAATTATCGTCCCCCACATCCTTAAAGGTATCAATTTTGGAAATAAATAAAGGTACTACCATTATTTATTTCCAAAATTGATACCATTTACAAGAAGTATTTAAAAAAATCGTGAATAATCGTGAATTACTAGACGCGATAACTGTAAAACCTTTCCCTATACAATTTGAATACAACAACTGGACTCGCAATTTCCAAATTTTTTAAGCTCTTGTCGATAATCGGAAGGATATGCGTTAATTCAGAAAACTAGAACATGATTGAAAACATAAATTTTTGGAATATTTTTTCAATTTATGTTCAAACAATTTTTTTTTATTTTAACTTGTAATATTATCATATTTCAAACTAAGAAACTCTCATGGCTATCCTGATAAACAGTGGTAGTCCTTATTTTGCTATCGAAGACTCTATGGAATTAAACGGTATAACTGATTACGTGTTTTTCAATTCAGCTCCACATCCAATTTCAGATTCGATTCTTGATGGAATTTTTTACGGACCAAGATATCGGACATCTATCGCATTTGAAGATTATGTCGTTCACGCACACCTCGAATATTGTGTCCACAATGATAGCACCTCAATGATAAGGTAAATACTTGAGGCATAAATTATTATATATTTTCCGACAAAAAAGTTATTATTTTAAAATTTGTAAAAATTCTGTTTGGTGAATAGAAAAAGTTAAAACGAAAGCTAGATATTTTGCGAAAAACAATTTAGCGAAATACAGATTTTTCGATTTGGTCAAAATATGGGTATTACTTGAAATTAGGCTTGGTGATCTTAGAATTTGACAAAATCAATTTTGCTCAGCAGGTGGCGCCAAAGAAAAACATGAGTGCATTTTATAATCGCTCTCCGTGCTTACCTGCACACTCAACTCACTCAATTTCGATTTGTGAACTTGAAATTAAATAGATATAGGCTTTCCCAGGCAAATAAAATAATTAAGGTCAACTCGAATTGCTCACAAAATACTGTCAAAATTTTCTTTTGAGTCGATTTTTCAATCGAAATAACACATATCATTGGTCAATTATGTGAAAAAAGAGCGCGAGAGAGAACACACTTATATTGAGTTTACCGCCTTTCGTAGTCATAATGAATGTTAACATTATGATAAAATCTATTATTCTTAGATTTTATCAGTTTTCATTTATAATTAAAATGGACTATTAATCTGAAGTAATGAATCTTTACGGTCAGCTACTTTCACGGTCAAATAAACACCTGTCCTGTTAACATCTGGTGGCCTCAAATCGTATATTATCTGCGTTTAAACTGTTTATGATTATCAAATGTGCCTACTTTAATAATAAAGTAATTTTGGTCAAACTTGTAGTTCTTGTTTTACTATTAGTTGATAACCTAGAAAAGGGTTATTTCAATAATCGACTCATAGTTGTAAAATTTTAATTTGAGAATTAACCACTCAAAATATTTTGGCGCTAATTTTGTCGACTTACAAGTCGATCTAAGAAATTATTTCGGGATAATCCACTGTAATTTGTTTGTATAAATAAGAAGAAAACAATCGCCCTGCCAAAGTATATATCTATTGTTTTATTAGTTCGTTGATAAATTTACTTGCATTTAGTTGCAACAAACTTGGCGCTTCTGCACCACCGGTTGAGCAAACTGAAGGACGATGAGGTTTTATATCACGCTTATCCTCATTTTTTAGCCGAATTGTTCTAAACAATAAGTTTGATAATAATCTTCCCGCGCACATTATCCCCTCAATTTTTTAAGTTTATAATTTACAAAAAATATTTTCTAACGTTTCATCAAATGAGTAATACTTTTAGTAAACTGGCCGAATTTGCATATGAAAATGTATCTCCTGACGATATCCCTGATCTAGATTCAATTTTTGAATATTGCGATGAAAAGTTTGGAAGCGCAAGATATAATGAAATCGAAATATACTACAAAGATAATGGCAAATGGAATGGACCATTTGTACAATTTGCGAAATCGTATCCGAGTGGCGCTTATTACGGAATGAGTATCAGTTTTTGGAAAGACGATCTAGATTTTGGTTCAGATAGGTTAATTAAAACGTTTTTTTCAAAAAAGGTGGTCAACCCTATTCGAGCTTGAAATTTGGAATTAATATAAATTTCCTCCGGATTGCAAGTAATTTTCCGGCCTATTATAGGTTTTTATCTCGATAAATTTCCCTTGTTGGTCTCGACCAATTTTTTTACATACTGTATATTACTGAAGTGATGTTTCATGCTAATTCAAAGGTTTAATTTCAAACACCTTTGAAGGGGTGCTAATGTCTGATTTTATGAAGATTTAGAGACAATTAAACTGCACCGAAATGCCCCGTGTACCTACATTATGTATTTGCGATCATTACACCACCAAAAATTTTGCGTTTTTTTTCGGAATTAAGTCAAAAATAATGTTAATTTACATTTGACCACTCAAACTTCAAACTGCCAAAAATCGTCGGTTTGTTCCCCTTAATTCATCATTTATTTTTAGCTGTTACAGAAACCTTTGTGATAATTTTACATGTGATGATGGCGAATATTGCAAAGAAATAATTTCCGAAGACGATGATCTCAAATTTCCCGGTTGCTGTTAAAATGAAACCGACGATGAATATTTTGATCCATATCTCAATGAAAAATGCTATGATCCAGGTGATTAAAAAAATTATTTTAGTCTTGTCAATTTTTGACGCAAATATTTCAAGAAGTGTTTAAGCATTTATATTCGTTTGATGAAGTTGATTCTTGTTAATGCTATATAATTATTATATCATATTATAATATATACACAATTATTATCAAAAATAATTTTAAAGTGAGGCGGGCATATAGTAAAAAGTTTCATGATACTCAGTAACTGAGTCTCAGTTTAACTAAATTTGTCCAGCTTACGTACGAGTAGTGACAAAAAAACGTTAACCCTTGGAGGCTCCAAAGCCGATTCTTCGGCTCAACTTTGAGCGCTTATTACGGGAAAAATAAAAGTGCTTGCAACTTTAGTGTTCTCTAGTCCTCGAGATTAAGGAAAAACTTAAACTTAAATAGTTTGTAATTAACATTTTGACTTTATAAACCCTTTATAAAAGTGACATTTACAAATTGTGCTTCAATCCACGCAATTTTATTGTGAGGGAGACGTCAGAAATAACCTGCAATTTTCAGTCCTTAACCCCCACCTGCACGAGATGTCCTACCCCCCCTGCACGAGACTGTTTCAGAACACACACATAGACTATGTGACATAGATAGGGTGCGCAGCAGTCAAAATTCTATGTTTTAAATTAAAACGATTAAATTAAAATGATTTACATCTTACAAAGCGTTCCGTCTTCGCATTTTTTTTCACCAAATTTTTTTCGAAAATTTTCGAACATTTATTTTTCAAAAATTTATTTTTAAGAAAATAGCAAATTTGTATGTGAGTACGATCCTTGCCACAAGAAAACTCACAGAGGAGCGAGAGATTTATTTTATAATATCGTAAACATAGGTGTTCGAAAAAATCAAAAAGCATTAAGAAAATTAGAGCACTTTTTCGTCCAAATATTTGTTCTGATTAATGTTATGAAATTGTGGATAAAAACGACAAAAATAGCCACTTTAACTCTTTATCAGGCATTCTAGCATATTTCTGACTGCTTATTAAAAATCATGAAATGTTTCGTTTGTCATTTGGTTGTCGACGTCTTAAAGTAGTGATATGAAAATTTTCCGCAAATCAAGTCCAAACATTTTAATTAGTATCGTGGTTGAGAACTCTAGTAAAAAATCAGGCCGAATCAAACTTATGTGAAATTTTCTGTATCCTGATTTGGTTCCCGTATTTCAACCGACTGCAACGGTAAGTGAATATGCGTTTCTGAAACTTCGATAAATTTACAGAACAGTGGCTGCTTAAGGAACCGGTTTGTGGCGCAGTTTGGACCGCAATTATAAGAAATTTACTTCATTTTAAAAAAATCGTTAAACATGGCGGGGTAATAGGGCTACTCTACTTTTAGAGAGTCAGGGCGCCATTTGTTTTTGAGTTAATCTCAATTGAGAAGGTCCAAGGTGTCTTTGTTCGCGCTAAAAAGCTGTTTTCTCATATTTCAGGAAAAAAACTTCTCATAGATTTAAGGAAATGTTTTGCATTGATAATGATGTCTCCCACTAGATTATAGTCATTACACCACGGAGCTCGCGGACAATGTCCTGAAGTTTATTAAATATCGCCTTTACTAAAAAACTCACCACATCGGTCAACCGTGGAAATGGATGTAAATGAAAGTGGTTTGATTGATATTGTACACAGATACTTAAGTATGTAAAAAATATGTAAAAATATAATACGCTTGTTTGCAAGATATAAACTTTCATTTCAGATAAAAAAAAATAAAAAATTTTCACATTCTTTTTTTTCCTTCTTGCAAAAAACTTCGTGTCTCCCCCGAAAAAATGTACCAATTCGCCACATTTCGCTGGCTAACCGCCTTAAACCGTTTTGGTCAAATATTTTTCGACCATGTTGAAAGGCGCTCAAAATTCCGCCTCTCATTTTCAGTATTTTTGGTCTGTCAAAGCTCAAAAATGGCCTCAAGTTCACCGGCTAAAATGACATTTTTGGTCAGATTTCTATGTACAAACCAAATTTGTCATTACAAGCAGATTCTAAGAACTGTTTCTGAAGTTATAATACCTTGCTTAATTTTCAAGTTTTGGCTGCTCTTTTGATGTTTCAATTGTGTGAAATTATATTCAATTTAATGATATCAGACATTGATTAGTAACAATTAAATAGATATGATGTTTAGTTTCAGTATTTTTTCTTTCAAGTACCACTCCTGCTGTTTTCGTTTAAACATGTTCGAAATAAAAAATGTGATTTTTAGTTTTTCGGAGTTGAGAACGTAGAAGCCCAGCCTATTATTCTCCAGAAACTCACAGCTTGCCTTTTGACCACTTCTGCCTGAGCAAAATCTTCCGCAAAACACTCAACTTAATCCTTCCGCGTTTTCCAAGCCCGCGCGTCTCTTTTTTCTATTATAGTCCTCTCTTCGTCATATAAGATATATGTAACTTTGAAATATTTATCTCAAAAATAAGAGAGGACAATAGGTTTCAAAAAAGTGCAAAAATTAATGCAGTTGATACTGAAAAATCCAGAGTAGATAGCTTTGAAATTTCAGAA
>SCLH01000128.1:259278-282267 GCA_004367855.1 Oikopleura vanhoeffeni
GCGGCATTAGTGGGCTCAAGAATACGAATAAGTGATGAAAATGCAGGCGTTTTTGAAACTCACTTCTCTGACCAATCGTCTTTGTTGGGGTGAGTACCTCCGATAGGCAATAAATGTTTATCAACAGTTTATCTGTTCCACTACTGCTTTAACTGCATTTAAACAAAAATGCATCCAAATAGTGCATTTCCGGTCTGATGAGAAATTTCTGGAACTCACCAAAATTCTGAAATTAAAGATTAAGGGAACTATCGGGGGCTGTTCCGAATTCCGCCGGCCAATGCCACGTCCCAAAATATTTTTGGTTTCCTGTGTTCTAAAACACGCTCGTGCAGTGGGGGTTATAGGGGTTGGTAGTCTCAAATCAGAGGAAATAGAAAATCTCCTTAATGTTTGCTGAAACTTGCAGTAACAGTATTTAGATAATACGAAATCGATTGGTGGTAATTTCAGGTTCTACATACCCTGTTAAGGAAAATTTTTTAAGCGATACGAAATAAGTAGTATTGTGTGCTCACATATTTCGTCATATGGATCAACGGCCTCAAGTATAAAATCTAACTATTGGAAAAATGCGAAATCTGAGCATTTGAGTTGGTTGATCTTCCTAATCTTGACATAGAAATTCGGCCATTCTGTATTTTCACGGTGATTGGGTGCTAATGATCTTGCGTTGTTTGTATCAACTGTCAATAGTGTAGGATTTATCTCTGAGGGCCGTTGATCATATGGATTTCAATGTTCACATTCATTCGGTCGCTCTCAAGAGAACGAGAAATAGATTTTCACAAACAGATCATACAGCTAACCATGCGTGTTTCTTGAATCGACTATTATCTTAGTAGACGGAGAGAGCGACGTAAATAGAAAAAGGGAGCGGGGCCTTGAAAACGCTCGAAGGAATTCCAAGGTTGGATGTTTTCTGGCGAAAGCATTTTTGCCTCAGAGCCCAGGAAGTTGGTGCAATAGGCAGCAGTGAGTCCTGAAGAAAAATAGGCTGGCTTACGTTTGCTTTTTAACCGTTTTGGTCAAAATATTTTCGACCATGTTTGCTATATTGCGCGCTCAAAATGAAAATTCGCTCTCATTTTCAGGTATTTTTGTCTGTCAAAGCTCAAGAATCGCTCAAGTTAAGCCGGAAATGAATATTGGGTCAGATCTTCTAGTACAGCCAAAGTTTGCATACATACCTGATCAGAACCCCAGCGCCGTTTTCGGCGGATCCTTTAATTATTGATATTGATTGTGACAGTGAATCGACAGCCTTTTATTTAATGTTATTTAATAAAGAAAATAATAATAATAATCATTTGACTTAGAATTGAGATATTATTTTTTAAACTTAACTCGCAAAGTCAATTATAAAACAACGTTTTTCGCGTTATTTGCGACTACCACCTTTCTTAATCTACAGGTGTTTTCCGAAATAAAAACTTTACCTACACAATTTGACGAATTTACTTTGTAAGAAATAGAAATTTACTCCGAGCTGTCAGGACAAAAATTGAAAATGCAGCAGTTTCAGAAAAATTTTCCTAAAAAGTGAATCATTCAAAAGCAAACTGCAATTTCTGGTATTTAATCTTCAGGTGTTTCTGAAAATAGTTCGGAGCCTCAAAGGGTTAACTTTCAGATGCTTATTTTTTTATTGTTCGTAAGCCTGCAACTTTATGCCCAATTTCAATAAATTATTATATAACTGATAATTACCATTCTTACAGTATGAATCAGTAGTAAATACGGTGTCTTCACATATTTGGAGAAAAATTGAAAAAAAGCGTTCTAATCGGACCACTTTCAAACTTTTTTTGAAAAACTTTCTATAAAACTCAAATTGTTCTCAATCGAAATGTGGAATAGTCCGATTTCGACCAATTGTTTGTAAGAGTTATAAAAATTATGTGTGAAGTCATTTTGCGCTTACTAAAAGCACTATCGGATAAGTCGTTTCCAAAAATCGACATGAAAACGGTGAATACAGTGTGTACTAGACACCCTTCATACTAGTTAGAGACAAATTGGGTGGGAAAAGGTACTGGTTGAATTCTACTAACCTGTATTAAATATATAATTTCATATACAATATCACTTATACAGTATAGTGCACTAATACAGTATACTGCAGTATATAAACTATTATTGTATACAAATTAGAATTATTCATATAAATTATAACAGCAAACTATGCATTTTTGTGCCGATATATTCGCCTTGAATAGTAAGCACATTGAAAATTTCTTCTGGCGGAAACCGGAAGTTGACAAGATCATCTTCTGAATTTATACATATGTTTCTGAACAATCTTTGAATTTAGTGAAAATTTGATCATAAGAACGTGATATAATAAAATTATAACTGAGTTTTATGCATTTCGATGTTTTAATTCGATTTTTCTGTATTTTGAGGTTTTTGGTCTGACAGTAAGTCTGGACTGTGAGTCATGCGGTATTAGTGATGCTTGAAAAGACGTTTCTACCAGGAAGATAACCAAAACCTGAAAAATATTTACATTATTACCCAGTTGATGAAACCATCTGAATTGTGGCATGTAAAAGTTGGATTATAAAAGTTTGGAATTTCCGGTGAACGAATAAGTCTGTCCCAGGTCACTCACCTAATTGATTTTTAGTCCGAAACTTAAAAATCAAAAAATATACATTTGATTCATTTTGAGTCAGCGAAAAAAAATTTGCGCTCAAATTTTCAAAATTCATATCTTCAACTTATTTTTCGAAGATTTCTAAAACGAAAACAGTTATTGTCGGCAATGGACAACATACAAGGTTTTTGCCAAAAGTGTTGCTCATTGCCCACACTGTATATAATTATTCTCAGACTTTTGTTGAGCTAATGCTGGTATCAATTCGAAAACC
Source organism: Oikopleura vanhoeffeni (assembly GCA_004367855.1). NCBI lineage: Eukaryota > Metazoa > Chordata > Appendicularia > Copelata > Oikopleuridae > Oikopleura > Oikopleura vanhoeffeni. The sequence continues at coordinate 262,152 of SCLH01000128.1, forward strand.
TGAATAAAACTTTAAGGTCGACTCATCAGCGAAAAGCAAAATTTCGAAAATCGTACTAAATTTATTCGACCATAAATTTTTTTAAACCACCTTCATTTTTTGTTAATGCTTTTGCTTTGAAAAGGACATAATTGAAAGCGCACGGAAATTGCAATCTTTAATTTTAAGTTTTTTGTGTCACAATTATAATGAAAAATTTATTTCAAATAAGATTAATTTTGCAGTTTTTGAATTTTTAACAACCGAAAACCATATTTTGAACAGTTGGGTTAATAACACTCTTGAATGGGATGAGCAAAACATTAATTTCGACCAAAGAACCCTTGACACTATCGACCATACTTCTAACAGCTGATTCAGTTGCATCAATAACGGTACTTGGGATTTGATAATCATCCTAAAAATAATTTATTAATTTTATGGTAGATATTTCCTTCCTTATGCCGTCTCTTTAGTACTAAAGGATCTACTTCGAAAGTCACAGGTTTTTCAGCATTAAAATCCTATGATATTTATGAACAAATGATAAAGTTCAATTTGTTCAGAAATTTTCAGAGACCAAGAGAAAAACATCAAAATTTTAAAAATTTCGGAAGAATCCGGGCTTCTGATTGGCGAAAAATCAACTTTATCAAACTTTAAAACAATTGTTTTGGGATTGTTCTCCTGAATTTCTGGATCCAAGGGGTCTACAAAAACCTGTAAAAGCCTAGACTTACTACTTTTTATGTAAAATGCCACGTACACGCACTCCTCTCTTATGAAGACGCATTTTTCGGGAGAATGAGTGGTTTCTACTGAAAAGATAATCAGACAGTGTCGATCGGCACTGGGTGGACATTTAGCGCGCCCGATCTTAAAGATAACTTCTCGCGAATTTTATTGTATTTATAATGATCTGGGTTTGCTCAGTTTTTAATCAAAATATGATTTTTCTCACGTTCCTTGTTAGTTAGTTATATCATTTTGATCGAGTTTAAATTGTAAAAATGTAAATAATTAATCAATTTCAACTTGCAAAATAGTTTTTCAAGATTTCAAGACTTAATTTCAGTAGAAACTAAATATTAACGTGCTTTCTTAAGGGGTAACCGAAACGGAGGCCTGTATCTTCGTCGATGAACTCATAAAGCTGATAAGAAGGCTTATTATTGCCATTGTGATTTTATGGCTGGTTTGCCCTTCCCAGAATAGTAGTAAAAAAAATATTTTGATGTCAAAATATTTTCAAAATTTTCCTCCTATTGTCCAAAGTTTTTATTTTCCTTCACCCCGCACTGTATCTTTTTGAAGTAATAACTCTTTTTTGCTCTAACTTTGTGCAATTAGATCACTGTGAATTACGATCGTGAACGATGAAGTAATAAAAAAAATTTAAGCATTTCGACAAAAAAAACGTTCCAAATAATTTTTCTTAGATCCCAGAAATTTGGGTAACCGACGGAGCGCTGTTTCTCGAAACTCAGAAGTGATAGAAAAGCCTGATTTAGCTGCATTCTTATTATTTGTTAACGGTGCTTATAAAAAACCTAAAAAAAGATGAATTTCGATAAAAAAATTTTTCCGATTTGCATGAATAATGGAAATTGTTTTACTGAAGTATTTTTTTCAGGTAATACTTTTTCTCGTGAATCTAGACACATGGAATCTGACTATTTTCAATCCAACTGAATTTTATTGTGCCAACTTAACTGACAAAAATGTGAATCTAAAATTAATGGAATTTACTCAAAAAAAAAGTTTTTGGAATTTTCTTCAAAAATCCTATTTTTTTTGACGCACATTTGAGGGTAAAATATAAACTTTGAGTGCCCTCTAAAAAACCTAATGAGAGAACACACACAATTCACTAAACACACCACTCTTGTAACCGCCTCGCTTTGGACACTTTAAAGAAGTGCCTTCTCCAAAAAATCTATATTGTTCGACAAATGAAATGGAGTCAGCGAACATGTGCAAAACACCCATTTATTTTGGAAATTCTCTAACTAACAAGAAACTGAAAAATCAAGGCTTGTACGGCTGGTTAAGGCTCACACAATTAATTATTACTGAAAAGAAAAGCAAATTTTTGATACTCCCGGAGCTAGATGAAATGGTACCAAAAAATGGAAAAAAAGCACTTTGGACCGGTAATAAACGGCCGGCCCGGTCATAACAAAAACTTGACACCATTTTTCTTGAAAATTTCAAACAAATACACGAGAATCCGAGTCTTGAACTCATTACGAATGCTGTTAGCTCGGACTAGACGTTGAAAATCATAGAAACTCGTCGCGTTACCCCCTTAAGTCAATAAAAATATTCGATTTGAAAAAATCACAAAATATAATCAAACAAGCAGGGTTTTTGCATGCCGATATTTAGAGAGAAAAATAAATATTCCCAATAAAGAAGTTGTTTGATCTCAAGCTCAAATTATGAAATTTGATTTTTGAAGACAATATTGTAAACTTTGTTTAATAATTTGGATTAAAGTTTAACGTTCAAGACTTGTTAAAATTGATCTCGATGATAATTTTGTTTCAAAGTCTTTTTTAAGAAAAAATAGTTATTTTCGAAAATTATCTTATCAAATGTAACATCAAAACGAATTTTCAAAAAAAGAACATTCTATTTTTTCAAGTTGTGTCCATTAGAAAGCATGAGTTTCCAATAAGAGGGATGATCAATATTTCATGATATTAATTTTTGGTATGAAAATATGTTAACTGAGAAATTACACAGTATATCGCTTAATCTTTTCCACTCTTTCAATTTTCAGTTGTTGAGACTCCCGTCGATGTATAATTTCTTTTTTGAACTTTGTTTGTTTTTTTAAAATTATAGCTCATAGCTCGCCAATCACCGAGCGCGCTCAGCAGGATTTTCAAGAAACAAAAATTGAGAAACCAAGAGAAGGGACATAATGAGTCTTTTTAAGTCTAGCATAATTATAATCTCACCAAAAAGACGACGTTTCCGACAAGATTGTTCCAGACCATGATGGTTTCTTCGAATGGAGTACCCCAGTTGTCAAGGACAACAGTGGACGCAAATTCAGTGGCTGAATAAACAGTTAACTTTGTTATTTTGAAATTAAAATATGATTTCACTGAATTAACATTATATTCCAAATTTTCAAAAGAAAGAAAAATCATTATTAGCTCAGAGCTACACAATGAAAGATCGGAGAAATTCGGGACTTCGGAAGCAATTTTAATTATAAGTGTAAATTTGAGCTTCTAGAAATTTCTACAATAAATGTTTGACTTCCACATAGAGCTACAATCAACTTTATACTTTGAAGATCGAGCGTGAAAAATTATTGCTCTCCCTCATTAATCATCCGCTTCTCAAAGCAAATTGATTGGATAAAAGATTTTGCGAGGAACTGCGGGAAAACCTGCGCGCCTGTAATTGGCTGTCTCTTCTACGTTATTCATCCGCCTCATTTTTAAATGAGGAATCTTTTGCATTAAAAAGTGTTGTACATATATAAAATTAATTTTTCTAAGCTTTACGAGGTCATGAAATTTTGACAGGTGTTTAAATTCGAGATAATTTATTTAACGTCAAAATTTCTCGTAGATGTCGAATATCTTTTTCGCAATCAAAGTGACTCTCTATAGTGAGATCTCTAGTGGGATTTTATCTTAATAGAATTTTTAAACAAAATGAGCCCAAATAATTCATTAAAAACTGAAATATTGGAAAATTCACAAAGTTTTTCACAAAATAAAATATCGCTTAAAATTACAGACCAATGTTCAAAATATAAATTTTTTTCGAACAATTGAATAATATTCAAAACTTAACATATAAAAGAAAAAAAAAGGAATTTTTTCCAAAAAATTCAAAATCATATAACATTATTGTTATAATTCAACAAAATTGTGGTTGTGCTCGAAGTGACAAAAATTTGTCAAATAATGCAACCGATCACAAGCTCTCAATTCAATATAATTCATTTTGATTGGTTGAATTTTTGTCATAGTGACAAAAATTTTGGTCACTCCGAGGCTCGGAGTTCGAGCACAGCCAAAATTGTAGTTTTGTTCGAAAATTTTATTCCATTATATAATTTATCGACAAATAAGAAATTTCGAAAAATAATTATATCAAATTTCTAAAAAAATTAGATTTAATTTGAAACATGAATCTTTCATAAACAGAAATCTATTAGACAGATGTGGGTTTTTTTACCTGTGAGAGCGAGGTCGATAGCATCAAAAGTGTCATCACAAACTGCATCGAGATCTCCAGAGATTCGTCTTTCAAATTCAGTCTTGGTGAGTGCAATAGCGTCTTGGTACATGTAAATGTAGTCCAATCTGTTTTCGATGATGAAAAGAGCTTTTTCAGATGCTGAAAAAAGTGGTTAGTATCCTATGTGTTGTTGCTACGGTTGCGTTGACGTTTCATGTTGTTCGTAGACTTAATTCCACTAGAAAATTTATCAACTGAAGAAAAATTTTACTACAAAATTTTTATTGATTACCCAAAGAAATGTAGAAAATGGCATCGTAAACCATGGCCATATTGGCTCCAGCAAAACCATAAATATCATCTAATCGAGAAACAGCATCGGCGGTATCAGTTATAACAGCGACAAAGTTGTAGATACTGATTTCAGAGTCAAAGATTTTTTGGAGGGATTCTGTGGCCTAAACATGAATATTAAAAGTTTGAAAATTGTTTTCAAATAAGTTTTTCATCATTTCGGTTTTTGTCTTAAGGCCGGTGAGATTTTGCATATTATCCTTGGGTTTTGAATCAAAAAATTTAAAGATTACAGGCATTTTTGCAAAGTAATAATGAAATGGTATCAAAATTCTGCATGCCATTTTATTATTACTTTGCAAAAATGCCTGTAATCCTTAAATTTTCGAAAGCCATTTATAAAAAAAGAGACACTCCAAAATATAAAGAGTCGGTTTTGGCCAAATTTTTTTTGAAAGTTTGTTAAAAAATCTAAAAAAATAAACTAACAAAAATTGGTAATTGGTTTATCTAAGAAAGGAATCTCTAGCCCCGGAGTCGCAAAGTCGTGGTTGACCCTCGTTTTGAAGCCCTTATCGGCCAACAGCATCATTTACGGTGCTCTCATTAGTCGAACGCGAACTTGAAACGCCAGGCCTAAGGATCCCCTTTTCTCATATTTCAAATAATAATTAAAAAAAAATTGTTCAAATTCTTTGAAATCCCAAAATCTGCGGAAATACAAGTAATATAGTTGTCAAAATCATGTGCCGAAAATAAACCAAATCATATAACTTCTATGGCGTGAAAGTTAACCTGGACAAAAGCTTCCATTGCTTGGTTTAATTGAGCAACAGTATCAACGTCTAATCCTGAGATGAATTCGTTTTGCATAGCGGTGAAATCAATAGCAGCAAAAGTGGCCTGGTCAGCAAAAACTAAAGCCAGATCATCTGCAGTAAGACCTCCTTCAAGGATAGTTTCCAGTGGAATTTGTTGCAAAATGTCGACAACAACACTATAAAAAAATCAATTTAGTAATCATAATTGATTTCTAAGGAGGGGTCAATATCACCGAAAGTTTTTTGCTAAAAAAATCGGCGATATCGGGTACTTATGGCGATATGGGAAAGAGATAATTTTTTTCGCTCAAAAATAGAAACTGCTCAGGCGTTTGAAATGATTATATAAGGAGTTCAACAAATAGTTCAAATTAATTTGATCACCAAAATGAGTAAAAATAAGCACTGTCCCAAACGGAATCGAACACAAATTTAAGAAAGTAGATTTCGAAAAAACATTTTTTAAAAATACCGTCATTCAAAAAGTAATTTGTAATAAAAACTTCAGACGTTCACGCAATTCGGCGATAACGGCAAATTCTGCAATATTGGGCCGGCGATATGAGTCCCCCTGTATTTCTTGTGATTATTATAAGATTTCTAAATTTTCGTTCCCGCCGCGGGAAAGGGAAGAGGAAACGTTCCCTTTCCATTTTCTTTCCTTGCCAGCTTGATTCATTTGTTCTCAAAAAAATTACTGCAAAAATATGATAAGAAAGCAAACAAATAAACATGTGGCGTATCATATCAGAATAAACAGACCGAGTTTAACCGATCAAACCGAATCTTGATAGTATTTCAAACTATTTTAAGATGAGAAAATCCTGGAAATGAACTTTTACAAACAAAAACATTTTCGCTAGCCAAAAATGTTTTCTTGATTCAAATTTATTAGCTACTTTGAAGTTTACTGTATTCATTTTAGATGAAAATTGCTTGAAAATGTATTATTAATAAATACGAAAACGTTCGCACCAGAAAAATGAGAAATATACATTTGTTAATAAGAATAAAAATTTCTACCTTGGCAAAGCCAAATTGTCCATAGCAATCTGGCCAAGCGTCGGAATATTAATATAATTTAATTATCAATATTTTCTATGTCAACCCAGACTGCAAATATTTTTATCATGAGCGATTTTAAAGATATAAATGTTTCAAAATGTGCAAGTCCTCATTGATTTTTTGCTAGACTGATAAGTTCAAAAATAATTGGTCTTCGTCTGACGGTCATTATTTTGTCGATACTAGTCCTGCTTTTCAGTCTTACATAAATATTTTTATACGTATTTAAATATATTATTGCTACTTACGCGGAGTCTAGGCCAGCAAGGGCAACCTCGAATTGTTCAACGATAACGGTGCTTTGCCCAGCATTGCCGATAGTCGTTTTGATTCCAGTTAGTGCACTTTGAGCGATGCCGATGACTTGATTTGCGACCACTTCGTATAGAGGAGCCAATAAAGTAGAGGCCGAAGCACTAGAAAACAAAAATCAGAAATGCCTTTTTATGTCTAAGGATTTTCAAACCGTCTTTCACTTTGAATTTTGTGTATTCACTGATCAATGTCAAATTTTATCATGCATAAATAAGGTACAGACCAGAAGAACCAGGGGTTTCAAAATAAATGTTTTTTGCCTTCATTCCTAGTTTTTGAATCAATTAGTTGAAACGATTGACATTAAAATTAAAAAGTTACTAAAAGTTAAATTTGTCACATTTAAAAAAATCGTCGTTGGGGTCTTGACTTTCTTTAAATTAATCTGATCCGCAATTTCTTCAAATCTTTATAAAAATTAAATTAAAATACGAATGAGCATTTTAAATAAATATTTTATTTATTGAAAACAAATAAATAAACAGCATGTCACATGTGCTTCAAAATCTCCCTTTTTTGTTGAAGCTAACCCAACCAATCAAACTTTTGAATTAAAAAAATGTGACATACTGTCATGTATGAAATACTCTTAGATTCTAAAATAAACAATAAAAAATTTCACAAATTTGAGATTTGGTTATATTCATTGGTGCATACATCTCTAGTTGAAAATTATTACTTCATCATAAAACTGTATCATTTTTTAAACCTACTGAATATTGATTAATTCAAAAATATAAATTTCCTTACCTCAAAGCTAAAGTGAGAAATCCGAAAAGTTTCATTTTTGTTTGAATCTAATAAAAAGTATTCTAGCACGGTTTCTTAAATAGTCAAATAGCTGAAAACATTGCTGTGACCACTTGGATGCCAAATCCACAGGGCAAATAATAGAACAATTACAAATTTTTTTCAGATATTTAAATTGTGCATTGTCTTTTTGTTAGTTCTCAAAACTATTACTTTGTATTCCTAATCCGATTTTTGATTGTTTGTGACGCAGTTCCTTCCTTATTATATCGCTTTCAGGTGCTCAGAAGATCGAATCAGTTTAATCAAGGTATATTATAAATGATTTAAGAAAACGGTGTCGCAAATTTTAGTGTTTTTTGTATAGATAGCTGGAAAAGGAAATGATGTCACGTTCTGATTTTTTTTGTATATCACATCTTGGAAAGTTTGTGACGTGAGTTGCTCGTTGTTAAAAAAAATACAACATAAATTCTTACATGATGGTGTCATAGAAGGTTTTGCCGTAAATTAAATTAAAAATTCTTCAACTTTTAGCTGTGTATTAATTAGTTTTTTCAGTAACGGTAAACACCGTTAATGTCTTAGAGGAGTTGTTGCTGTTAAATCAAGATAACTGCAAAGAATTTGAAATGCCTATAAATTTGTTTATATTGGAATATAATTCTTTTTCGAGCGAGATATATCCCTCATTCACACTTTTGTGAATATCCCGGCCCTGATTAGGAAACGTAGTGTGTTTTTAAGTAGTAGGGCGGAGATATCCTATAAATACCACGATTTTTAATGAATTATTATCAAAAGTATAACCATAGTATCAAATCAAATCGTATGTTCTATGTTTGGACATTTTACATATCATAGTCTTATTTATATCAGATTTGGTCAATTGGACTTGTACACATATGACGGAAAAACTGTTGCGGGTAGCCGTCAAAGATTTTCTACCATGAAACTATTTGATTAAAAAAAATTGTTCGACCAAATATTACTTTTCCTCAAATTAATTAACATATATGAAAAAAGGGGGTTTATCGGATTTGTTTGTGGTCAACGAAACAAAATTTTTATTTCATTTTACGTTTGATCTTTCAAGAAAGTTATAAACTGTTAAAAAGTAGTAAAAAATATTTATTAAATTGGTAGAATTATCGGGCCAACTGATGTTTTGTGACAAAAAAAGATAAAAAAAGTCGGTGGTTAACTTGTTGACCGTCGATTAAATTTGGTGCTTGTTAATAATTTCAGGAAAAGTAATATTTGGTCGAACAATTTGGCAATAACCCATTAAAAACCCCAATTTCTCATTTTTAGCGACGACCAACTACTTAACTCACAATTGTTTTATTCAAATAGTTTTATGGTAAAAAATCTTCGACGGCTTCCCACAACAGTTTTTCCATCATATATGTACAAGTTCAATTGACTTAATCTGATATAAATAAGACTATGATATGTAAAATGTCCAAACATAGAACATACAATTTGTCTCAAAACATTCCATTAAACAGGTTTCTGCAATGTCTTGATGATACCGTCGTCAAGTACGAAGCACGTAGATTTTTTCCAAAAGTATGGTCGGTTGTTGACCACCTTATATCCCCTTCAGCTTTTGCCAAAAGAGTCTTTCACTGGTCGAGAGGTTATAAATAGCAACAGGGAGGTTTAATTCGTTTATAATTTCTCAATTATCTCGTTCTGACTAAAATTTGCATGCAGTTATAGGTGATGGTGTGCTTAAACAAATCGAAAATAAAATTATAACCAAGAATGACATTCATTTAGTTCGGTGAAAGCATTTTGAGTTCACTTATTGAAAAAGGACGCGAATATTGAATTCCTAGCGTCCGTAATCTACTGTACCGTGTTAATCATTTCGAATTCGCCGCTTGTTCACCCAGACGGCAAAACAGAGGTTTTAAATTTCACTCAAATTAGTTATATTTATGACGCGGGACGTTTATCCCTTCTTTGAACTCATCTCCGCCTTTTTATCCATCTCAAGTTTTTTACCCCTTTTTTTATTTAATTTACAGAAATTAACCCTTATTTGTAGATAGCGATCATCAGCATCGATCATCAGCATCGAGAATTTCAGAAGATTAAAATATTTGCCTCAAGGTACTCCCTTATAATTATCCAGGGAACTACAGCTAAGTTAAGAGAAAAAGCAGAAAGCAGGTGCAAGGAAGGAGGTACAGTTTTGAAGGATTTCAAAATTCGTAACAGAAAGATTTTTGGTTTTATCTGCGAATGAGTTTCTATCTACAAATCAGGGTTTTTTTCTGTAAATAAAATAAAATCCCTAATCTTGTCATATCTTAATAAATTTTCTAGGACCACACGTTACCATAGTATTCATCTTATCGGGTTCAAAAGAAAGTTCTGAGAACCTTTCTCCTCAAAAACCGTTAAGTTCAGCAAAATTATAGAGAAAATTTTTTTAGTAAAAACTTTGATTTTTATCACAAATAAATTAAAATGAATTGAATTAACTTTTTGTTTAAGTCCAGAATACAATATATTTTCTTCCCCTTTTTTACCCGGTAAAAACGCAAAGAAACAATTTTTGTTTTTATATTCCACTATGTTACCCATTTGTGGGCTGTCTAGCCGTCTGGGTAAAAAAGCAGCACATTCGAAAAGACTCTCGCTGTAGATTTTTCAGTTTTATTTTGAAGTTATAATGAAATTGTTGCATATTATCGTAAGAAGTGTTATTTTGTTCTTGTTATTCAGCAACCAAAAACCATAGATTGAACAGCTGGATTGACGACTGATTTGAATGGTAAAAGTAAAACATTTATTTCGATGAGCGAACCTCGGACGCTATCAACTGAACTTTGAATTGTTTCTTCAATCGCTACGATAACAGAAGAAGGGACTTGGTAGTCATCCTAGAAGGTAAAATATTTAAAAATTACTCAATTTTGAATTAGTAAGGGGGTGGTGCTGACAGAACTTGGATATCCTATCACGGGGAAAATAATAGGAATAACAATGAACTGATTCTGGATTAAGCGTCAGAATTTACAATTTTCTACGTCCGGGCGTGACATTTGATCATTAAAATTAGAGTTTTAATTCTTTTTGTTAAATACGACTATTTGAGTTATTAATTTCTTATGGTTTCCATTTGTTCACGTGCTCAGGTTCAAACATATTTTTATCGGAACATCTAGTCCAGCCAAAGCCATGAGAATTTGGTTATTCAACCAGTTTCTAGTTAGACTTTAGTAATACTTTAGTTTAAGCCATTTATGCTTATTTTTTGTTAATTGTATTAAATCTTTGTTCTGAACTAGTTCTTGAGATATTTGTTGATAACGTTATTTTATAATTCACATTTTAAAAAATAACTAGTTGAGATTAAGTATCAAAAACCTATTTTAAAATTCGGAAAACAAGTTGAGCTCAAAGCGTTTTTCCCCCACATTTTAAACATTAGAATTGATGCCATTTCAAAAAATTGGCGTCTGTATATAGTAAGCAAACAACAATTAATTTTTGAGTTTTATCAGTCAAGGGGTTGATGATCTTTATAACGAAAGTCTACGATTTTTCAGCTAACAGCAAACGAGTTGACCTAACCTTTCAAGATAGGCTTATGTTGTGTGTACACAGAAGATTATTGTTTATACTGAGTACAAGCTAACTTAACCGTTATTCTGACAGCCAGAATTATATTTTGTGTACACAGATTATAATTGTATACACTGAGGGCATGACAAAACTTTTTGTCAAAAAACTCGGGTTCGTACAAGAACAATAAGGTTACTGTGGAACCCTATTTTTCTCATTATAACCCTGTTTTGTTTCTGCCAAATAGTTTTGCAAGGTTTACTTTGATGTACACAAGGCACAACTTCAGCCGACACTTATTACAGCCCGTTTAACATACAATTAAACGCAAATATTACCCAAATAAAGGTATGATTTTATAATTGCAGATAATTTTTCTCTCAGATGCCGGGAGAAAATCCGGTTTTCAATACGGGAAAATGTCATATTTTAAAAATGCAGAAAAGAAGATCGAACACCCTTTCAAGGTCAATTAAATTTACCAGTGCCACTTTCTTAAGCAATTCAAGTAAGTAAAAATTATATTAATTAAAAAAAATACGGTACACTAACTTACCATTTATGGAAACCCATTTTCGCAAAAAAACAATGGTTTACTTAAATGCTTATGGGTTTCCATTTCAGGGTTATGGGTTTACATCACATGGTTTTTTTTGGCAAAATTTGAAAAGTTGTTTACAGCCGAAAAATTTTGAAAATTTTATATATTTTTTTTAAATTACATGTTCAGGGATCAATTATAGCGGAGCCGAAATCAGCAAACTTTTAAGAAGAGTTTTGAGCTAATTACACACCAAAAACAGAGTTTGTTTTACTCAAACATGCCTTGTTTTTCAAAAATAGTTTAGATAAATGATAATTCCTTGTTTTTCTAAAATGGTTTCCATAAATGGTAATGGATTTCTATTAATGGGTTATGGGGTTCCATTACTTGGTGATTGGTTTCCATCACAGGGGGTTACCATATATGGTTAGTAAGTGTTTTTGGTTTTGTTGATTGAGAAAAAAATAAATGGTCTTAAAATTATTTTTATTACTTGTCAATTAGAGCTTAATTATATCTTTGGTTTGCAAGACATCAGATATCATATTATTTTCAACCAAAAAGTCACTTATTTCGCCGTTTTGGCTAAACCATAAGGAAATTTATCTAAGGCCTTATTAATGATGAATATATTTTTCGATAACTAATAAGCGAAATACAGATCTTACGAGGCATGTATTTTTAAATAAAAGATGATGGGTATCAGGTAAATACCTATCGGCAAGCCAGTCACTAGCTTTACGAGGCCTGCTCGAGACCCTTCCCTTTCTTAAAAGAGCAAAAACTCGAAACTTTTTAATCTTACCAAAAAAGCAACATTCCCTACAAGAGTGTTCCAGATGTCGACGGTTTCCTCGAACGGTCCGCTCCAGTTGTCTAGGATAACAGTGGAAGCAAAAGACGTGGCTTAATAAACATTTTAGAGAGTGATAAGTTGATCATTTTGACATATATTTCTATCGAAGAATTCATTGATTGTTAAATATTTTCATAAACACGGTTTTAATGAATAAATCATTAGTAAGAAATAAAAAGCGAGGAAAAGTTTATAATTATTCAAAACCCACCACAAAAAATATTAAGCATGTTTAAATTGTTCTTGGCAACTTTTTATGCTATAAAATGGTTACTTGATTTTCCAAATAAGGGGTACTAAAATTAAAGTTGCTGGTTTTAACAACAGCTGACACAAATTACAATTGCTCAAAGAGGCGCGAAAAACTGAAAATATTATTTTTTTAAGCAGTGTAAATTTTTATTTTTGAAAGCCGAACCGATTTCTGTCAAATGATTATCGTTTTTTTATTTGATGTAAAAAATGAAAAAGTCATATTTCAAATTTGAACTCTGAAACTGATAATTAAAATTAAATAAATGAATTCAAATTTGATCATCGAGATTTACCTGTGATAGCAAGATCTATAGCATCGAAAGTATCATCACAAACATCATCGAGATCTCCTTTGATTCTTCGCTCAAATTCAGTTTGAGTAATGGCAATAGCGTCTTCGTACATGTAAATATAGTCTTGTTGGCTTGTGATGAGGAAAAGAGCTTTTTCGGTAACTTAATGAATAATATTCAGAGGGTTGTCAACGCAAATCAGTGCGACTACATATGGTTTGAAAATCCATAATTTTTGAGCTGAATAAACCGTTCTTTAGATTTAAAAAGTAACTATGAGTGCGACCAATTTTGACACTGACTGGACGCCTATTTACTCGAATATTTTATTTCTGGTGATTTCATATCTTTCTCGTTTCTACTTTCAGCGTGAAATCGACAGCAAAACAACGCTTTTGTCCAATTTTGCGTGGACCACCACCTTAAAAGAAATGAAAATATGAATTTATATACCTAGTGCAATATAGAAAACAGCATCGTAAATCATTGCCATATTGGCTCCAACAAATCCATAAATATCATTTAATCGAGAAACAGCATCGACGGTATCAGTTAGAACAGCCACAAAGTTGTAGATGGTGATATCAGCATTAAATATTTTTTGGAGGGATTCAGTCGCCTGAAAATATATTTTTAGTGTTATCACAAAACAATAATGATGCATTGTATTGAGGAAACTTTAATATTGAATTTTTTATTCTCTAACTGATTATATCATTTTATAAAAGAAGCATACTTGGGCGAAAGCTTCCATGGCTTGGTCTAATTGAGTGATAGAAGGGGCATCTAAATTGGCAACAAATTCGGAGCTTAATGCGGTGAAATCAATAGCAGCAAAAGTATCCTGGTCAGCAAAGATAAGCGCGAGATCTTCTGGGGTGAGACCTCCTTCAAGAATTGTTTCCATTGGAATTTGTTTTAAAACATCAACAACAACACTTAATTTTTATCAATTATTATTAATTATTATTAATTATTATAATTATATTAATTATTATTAATTATTATTAATTATATTATTATATTAATTATTATAATTATTATTAATATTATTAATTATTAATTAATTATTATTAATTATTATTATTATTATTAATTATTATTAAATGATATAATTATTTTTAATATATTAATTATTATAATTATTATTAATTATTATTATATTATTATTAATTATTATTAATTATTATTAATTAATTATAATTATTATTAATTATTATAATTATTATTTATTATTAATTATTAATAAGTATTATAATATTATTAAAGTTATTAATTAATATTATAATTATTAATTATTATTATTAATTATTATTAATTATTAATAATTATTATTAATATTATTAATTATTATTATTATTATTAATTATTAAGTTAATTATTATAATTATTATTATTATTATTAATGATTATTATTATTATTAATTATATTAATTATTATAATTATTATTAAATTATTAATTAATTATTATTATTATTATTATTATTATTATTATATTAATTATTAATTAATATTATTAATTATTATTAATTATTATTAATTAGGATTAATTATTAATTAATTATTATTTTTTTTATTATTAAATTAATTAATTATTAATTATTATTAATTAATTATAATTTTATTAATTATTAATTATAAATATATTATTATATTATTATAATGTTTATTAATTATTATTAAATTAATATTATTATAATTATTATTAATTATTAATTAATTATTATTATTATTATTATTATTATTAATTATTATTAATTTATTAATTAATTTAATTATTAATTATTATAATTATTATTAATATTATTATTAATTATTATTAATTATTATTAATTATTATTAATTATTAATTAATTATATTAATTATTATTAATTATTATTAATTATTATTAATTATTATTAATTATTATTAATTATTATTAATTATTATTAATTATTAATTAATTATTAATTAATTATTATTAATTATTATTAATTATTATTAATTATTATATTATTATTAATTATTATATTATTATTAATTATTATTATAATTATTATTAATTATTATTATAATTATTAATTAAATACTTACGCTGAGTCAGACCAGCAAGGGCAGTTTCGAATTGTGTTATGACTGTGACAGACTGTCCCGCATACTCAACTCTGTTTTTATTCCAGCCAGAGCATTTGTGCCGAATTGCACAACTTGTGTAGCGACAACTTCGTACAGAGAGCCAATAGCGTTGAGGCAGTAGCACTAACATTTAAAATAAAGTATATTAAAAGATATACTTTAAAAGGTTTTCGACTCTGATTCGACGTATTCTCGGTGAAAATATATCGAAAAGTAGAAGTTTTTGCCCGAGACACTCATAGTTAGAAGTATCTTCAAAGGTGACATTTTCGTAACTTTAAAGTCTTTTCCACTACAAGAGCATCTTTTTAAATTAGCTTAAATTAACAGTACACGAACCATAATCCTATCCAAAACTTTTGAAATAAGCTTTTTTTGATCCAGCAACTGAACAATTTTAATAAGAAAAATAAACGACGTTTTTTGACGATCTGAGGCTTTAAAATATAACACCCCCGAAAATACGTTTGAAAACTAGCGCACAAGTTTTCGACGTATTCCTGAGAAGATGTCTAAGAGATTTAAGTGACATTTTCCCGCTAAAAGCCAAAATTTTATTTTTTCACTCTTAATTCAACATTTTTTTGAAAAATCGCTAGATTTCAAAAGTCTTAGTGCTCAGTTTTTTATCTGTACAATTATCACTTGACAATAGAATAAAATCTGAAACATCGTTAATGAAATGATTTTTATAATATAATTTTTTGGTCAATTTTGAAAAACAGTTCGAAAAAATGTCACGTGATTAGACTGAAAATACAACTAAATCCAATCTTACGATTAACTCCTTAATAAATGAAAGCAACTCAAAAAAATTTTTGTATTTGTAAAACATATACGATTGATTTGAGCCATTGCCATAATATAATAAAGGCAGAAAATCAGAATCGCATAATTCCTTAACTAAGTAATGCTTTAAATAATTTTTTGGTGATTACAACATACCTCAAAGCTAAAGTCAAAAATCCGAAAAGTTTCATTATGATTGAATATGAATAAAATTTAACGATTACTGTTTCTTTTATAGTTAAAGCTTAAAAACAATCTGACGATATTTTGTCATTGCAATATAATCATTGTCTCGTAAGTAACAAATAGAAGTGCTTACTTTTGACGGAAGTGATCACAAGTTCTTTGAACACCGAAATTTACTTAGGAAACCATGCGATTAGTGTCACGATTTCGTGACGTTTTTAGAAAAGACTAATTTGCCGATCAATTGAAGACCATTATTGTCAATTAACATGACGTTACTTGCAAAAATTCTAACTTTTAACTCAATCTGACGATGATTTCAAATAAATTGTAAGCTTATAATAAATGTAATTATACAGTCCCTGTTCCTTTACGTAGTCTTCTTTAAGCGCACTTAATCTCCTGTGGCCCCTGAAAGGCATGGTCGTCAATAATTCGGGGTCGAGAACAGATTTAATCGAAATGATTATGAAAATTTGGAAAATACGAGCATTTTGACGTACTTTTTTCCTCATACATCGTCAATAAAGCACTTTTTGATTGTCGGGACCTATCTATATCCATTATTATGCCCGGGGCATAATAATCCATATATTTATATTGAAATTTATCAATTTTTGGAAAATAGAGACTCGCTTTATAAAAAAACGAGAACCAATTTGGACAAAACTGTTCCTGGGGCTTTGCAAGAACTCATCAGCTACACATTCATTTGGGTTTCGAATGTGTAAATTTGAAATCAAGGGAGGAGATATATTTTGATTGAGACCTCTAAAATAGGTTCAAAATAAGTTATTTTGATAATGCTGATTTCAAATCAAAGAATTTTCCAAGAATCGTCCATGGGAGTCTGTTCCCGTTCTGTCTGGTTTAATTGAGCTATAAATCAGTGTTATACCTTGAAAAGTCAGCGAGGAGATAAATTTTCAAAAATAATTCCGTCATTGAACGAGCCATCTTTCACACCCGAATGGTTTTTAGGATGCAAGTTTTTTGTTGAAATACAGTGGGTGAGACCAATGGGCAACACACGGAGCTTTTCGAAAGTGTTTGGCCCATGGTCTCACACGAAGGGGTTGCCCATTGGTCTCACTAGTCGATTGTTTTTAATTTGATACATGTATTTCTGAAAACTTAAACACAGTTTTTCGATAGTTTGTTCTAGATTATAAAATTTAACAATCATATTATGAAATTTCACAAATATATATAAATTTTACCAAATTATGGGCAAATCGAAAAAAATTGCCATAGAAAATTATCAAAAATTTCAGAGTGTTGCCATTGGTCTCATAGGTCTGAAAAAATCAAATCTGCAAGAAAGTGTTGCCCAATGGTCTCACTGTTGCCCATTGGTCACTGTTGCTTATTGGTCTCACCCACTGTATATGAAAAAAGGCCATATTTGGGCGAGCAATATGTATTGCTCCGGCAATTGGCCATTGAAAACCCCGCAGGGTAACCTGCCAGGGTTGAATGAAAGAAAAAAATGAATTGAGGTAGAGATCATCCCGGAGGAGATAGGGATGAAAACTGAGGGGATTCCCATCCCCAATTTTTTTCCCATCCTCTTTTTGGAGGTTTTTTCCAAATTTGGCTTAATTATCTAGCCAAGTCAAGCCAAGGGTTCTCTGGCTTGGTTTGAGCCAAATCCAGTCAAGCCAGTGGGTGCCGAGGTCCTGTTCAAACCATGAATTTTCCCTTCGAAATTGATGAAATATCACCGGTCGCCTCTTTAGAAAAATCACAATAATACCCTAGAGTCGCTCTCCCCCTCCTTAAAAATACAGAACCTAGGACCTTTCCCCTCCCCTCAAACAAATTAATTTGGTCCGACTCCCCCTTGAAAATACTGACTTAAGCTCTCCCCTCTCCTCTTGAAAATAACTTTTGAGCTTAATTCATATAATCAGATTTATTTCAAATCTTTAATTTTAACTTTATAAACCCCCTTTCAAAACACACTAAAATAACGGGATATTGAGGTTGAAGGCGTCAAAATTAAGGTAAAATAATTTTTTATTTTTATTAATTAGTAACCGGGAAAAACGAACCCGAATTCAATTTATTTTATTTGGTTTCATTCTATTTCTACGTCAAAATCGAAAATTTCCTAGAATTGGAAAAAAACTAAATTTTGCCAAATCGTAAGAAATATTTCTATCCATGAGATGAATGAAATAAATTTAATTCGGTGGTCGAGACGGCTTAAAAATTTTGAAAGTTTAAGTGAAATAATTTTTTATTTATTTTTGATTAACAAATGACTTAACCTTTTCTCCCAAACCGAAGTTTAATTACAAAAATTATGCTTCAGAGTATGACCAAGAGCGAAAAACAAAACGAGGAAATATTTGAAAAAATTAAAGGTGGCATTCGCAATATTTTTCGCCGGTGAATTTAGAAAAATACGTTAGAAAATTTTCGAACAAGAAATGAGGAAAATTTTCGAAACACTTTCAATTATTTTTGAATAAAAATCACAAAGCATGTCATATGATTTCTCAAAGTGCATATAAAAATATGTGGTCACTTATGCGAAAAGTTAAAGTGGCCATTTTAAAAAGTGTTTATCGTTGATTTGAAACAAACAATGAACAGAAAATTGAATTTGCTGAATTGAAGGAAATTTTGTGCAAATTTGTATATACTGGCTTCAAGAAACAGATTAAAAAACGAAAATCTGCTGAAAAAACTCAAACTGATGCTTGATTGTCTTCATATCTCGGTGAGCTATCAGCCGGCAGACCCGATTCCAACTTGTGCTAAAGAGCCCGGAATCTTCATTTGAACTGAGGATACATTTTTTTCATTCTCTAAACATAATTTTTGACAGATTGCAATTTTTTTTGGCGTTTTTTATCAATCGCGCTATAAATTAATTCAAGGATGATGAAAATTAATTTTGCCTTTTTGATCTTGAATTTTAGGGTAGTCTGATTGTAGCTTAGCACCTGATGACGCGTCATGACGTTTGCAAATTATCTAAACTTAATTAATGTTTGATTGGTAAAATTCAAAATTAATTTCATTTTGACCAATTTTGGTTTACTAAGCACGCAACGTGCTTTCTGTTCCCATATTGGCAAAGATAATTTTTTTTCAGATTTATTTGAATACCCTAAGCATGCTGCGTATAAAAACTTTTAAATCCCCTGTAATCGCCATCAGCCATTTTTAATATCGTTTTCCCACAAGAAATGATTTCATCATGTAAAATGTCGACCTGACCAAAAAGTTATCGGTCGGCGCTCAACCCGACCCGACTCGACTCGGAAAGTTTCAGAAAAAAAATTGACCCGACCTGGTCAAATGTTCAAATCATCTGATCCCTGGGCTTGAGGTCTTTGAGCCCAAGTTAGCGGTACGACCCTACGTATGACCCATATACTTCAACTCAAAGCCTTCAACTCATAGCATATTGCCCATATGATAAATTTGAATTTTGGGAAATTAATTATACTTTCTTTCAATACTGTTTTCAAACTTTTGAAACCCCCTAAAAAGGGTTTTCGTGACGGTTCAGTGTCTAAAAGTCACATTTTAATATTTATGACCATATTGAGTTGTTTTCAGTCTGGCACTCCTTTGGTCTCTTGTATCCCTGGCGATTAATTTAACAGAATGTTGCTCGCACACGCTTGTTTTTTTCGATTTAAATAGATCTCAGTAGGCTCGAATAAGTGTCTGAATATCTTAATTCGTAACAGTAGCAATAATCCGTTTATCAAAATGTTCTCCAAAATATTTTTTTCTATAAGTGCATCAATTATGTGCAGCACTACACTGTCAACTATACTGTACTTTCATTTCTTGAACAATGTTTTGTATCAAAAGTCATTTCAACCCTGGATATGACCCTACTTATGATCCTTAAAAGCGACAGTTTACAATAAATAAATATGCACTTTCAGGAGTCAGGGTCCGTGACTATTGAAACAAGAAATTCTGATCTTGAAACTAATGAGACAGTGGTTATGGAAAAAATATAGCGAAATTTGAAACTCTGACTAAGAAAAATTTGGCCTACCACTTTTACAAGTTATGTCAAAATTTTAGCC
>SCLH01000128.1:286735-312828 GCA_004367855.1 Oikopleura vanhoeffeni
AAAAGCAACAGCTAACAATAAATAAATATGCACTTTCAGGAGTCAGGGTCCGTGACTATTGAAACAAGAAATTTTGATCTTGAAAGTAATGAGACAGTGGTTAAACACCCTTGAAAACTCAATTTTAACATGAGTGAAATTCTCATGAATTGCTTTTGATCACGTTGGTGGCTTGTTAGAATCAATCAGACGGGAATACAGCAGATAATATTGATACAGGAAAATTAATTAACTGACAAATTCAACTGTATTAACTAAGTTACGTTTGATTATCGAGATTCGAATATTCCACGGACGTATATATTGAGGGAATTTGTAGAAAACTAAAATTTTAAAACAACAAAATGTTACTTACACTTTATTTTTTGAATGCAGTTTTCTCACAACTTGTAGAATTTCGCGGCTCCTGTCCCGATTCAACAATTCCGGATTTTGATGCAAACAAGGTATTTTGATTCAGATTTTAAACGGCAAGTAAAAACTGGAAAACCACTGATTTTTACAGTGTTTAAGTCAAAATTCTTTTAAAAAACGCTTTTTGCCGTCGAAAATGAACGTCATAATAGTATATTTGAGTCGGTATCTTTTGTACCCAAATGAGAACAAGAAATGGTTTACCAACTCTTGTACCCAAATTGGTCTGAATCCAAATTATTTATTTATACCACTTTGGGTACAAAAAATGGTGTACATACTCTTGTACCCAAATTGGTCTGACCGCAAAATGTTTTCTGAAAAGTGCATCGTCATGATTATGCGTCATAAGGGTGGTTCAGGAATTTTACCGACTGCACTGGAGCACAGTGATAGGCATAACTTATGCCGCATAAGTAGGATCAGTACCGGGAGACTTATCTGCAAAACTAAACCCATCAGTACGGATTCTTTGAATTTTTGTGAAGCGATCGGTATAATAACAACAAACAATCAATAATAAATCAACTTTTATAGCGCGTTTCAAAGCCTGAAAGGTCGTTCTTTTACACTCAAATTGTGACCACTTTGTGGCTCCACAATTTTTTACATGGAGTTTTCTTGAGTTTTATGAAATTTCCAACAGTTGTTTTAATTACCATCGAGCTCACGTTTTTACCTCAGGAATCATTCTTTTTAAGAAAGTTTAACCCAATTAACTCAAATAATCCGTACTGAGGGGTCAAATTTTGCAATTTAGTCTCCCGTTACTGATCCAACTTATGCCACATAAGTTATGCCTATAACTGTGCTCCAGTGCAGTCGGTCAAATTCCTTGACCACTCTTATGACGCATAATCATGACGTTGCGTTTTTTACAACATATTTTTCATTCAGACCAATTTGGGTACAAAAGTAGCTAAACCTTTTCTTTTACCCAAATTGGTCTCAATAACTAATTTGGATTCAGACCAATTTGGGTACAGGAGTAGGTAAACCTTTTCTTGTACCCATCAAGGCAATATGGATTACCGGACCTCAGAGTACAAATCCTAAATATTTGAAAAATGCGAAATCTGATCATTTCATTGGTTGATCCTTTCTTAACCTGACCAATGAAATCGGCCCATTCCGCAATCAAAGGTTTTGATTGGGTGCTAATATCTTGCGTTGTTTGTATCATTCAAATATTTAGCATTTGTACTCTGAGGTCCGGTAATCCATATATACTGAGGACAAAAAAAGATGATTGGTCAATTTGGGTACAAAAATACGTTCTCCGTATATTTACATCTTTCGATGGCAAACACGGTTTTTATTTTGTGAAAGTATTTACCCCAAAACATTTTGTCCGGCGTTGTTTCTGAAAATAAAATCTAATATTCTGTCAAATTACACCAAGGTCATTTTTTTAGCAGTGACAAATCTTTGAGAAAATGACAGCAAATTAGCAACATTTATTTGGCTCAGACTCTCGTTGGTTGGTTCTCCTCATGTAATCTAATTCAGCTCCCTGTTTAATCGGTGGCCCTTC
The DNA here is from genome assembly GCA_004367855.1 of Oikopleura vanhoeffeni. Lineage (NCBI taxonomy): Eukaryota > Metazoa > Chordata > Appendicularia > Copelata > Oikopleuridae > Oikopleura > Oikopleura vanhoeffeni. Next base: position 288,684 of record SCLH01000128.1, read on the forward strand.
CACCTCCAAAGCGTGGCCTTCTTTCTGTTGAAAAAGCCTTTGTGGTTAAGGAAAAACCACAGGCTTTTTCAGCCGAAAGACATGCTTGACTGCGGTCGGACCGCGCATGGGTGCGTGGGAGGCTCAGAAAGGGCCTTCCAATTTTTAAATAAAAAAAGGGACTTTATAAAAAGTACAACCGCATAAATTTAATCTCTGCGGTTGTTTTAAGTCCCAAAAAAATAAGTCCCAAAGTTTTTCACCAGCATCAGTCGTTTTCTGACTGTTGTGCGAAGCAGTCGATTTTTTTACCCTTTTTAGATTATATATATTTGTTTTTTATTTCCCGTAGAATTCTTTATCAAAATTCTATTTTTTCGCACACATTTTCTTTCTGAAAAATATATTGAATCAAAGACCACACCAAAGTACTATTTGTTAGAGAGTATCTATTCCAGGAGTACAGAGCAAGAAAAGCTGCAGAACAAGGAAAAGTAACTTAGCCTCGAGAAAATGCCCTTTACCAATCTCCCTCTCGCAGCCAAGCAACTATTAGATACAAGTTCTGCCAAACACTCCCTGAAAGACTATTATCAAGATTTGAAACTTATTGATCCCAAAAATTCGACCGAAATATATAATTTTTCTGAAAAGACAATTTTAGTCCAAACATTTCGAATAACTGTTAATTACAATGCATTTGAAGTGAACTGGCTTTTAAAACAGAAGGATATTTCGCTCAAATTTTTGGACATTAAAACTGTTTAAATATTTATTCAATCATTTTGATGATTCAAATAAGAATATGAGATTAGACGGTTTAGATTGTGGTCGGACCTTGCACGGAAAGTGATCGTTGGTAACGTTAATTGAATTTTATATTTGGCACCGAAAATCACTAATAAAATAATTTTTCGAAAATTTTAGTTACGTTTTTTTCACGAAATTATCAAAATAATTACTTGTTGCATTTAACTGTCATCCTAGGCTGGCCGCGGTTTATCTAGAAAATGACACGTCAAAAACACCCAAAATCAGAAAACCGCGATTTTCGAAGTAATTTTCTTATATTTTTCTCTTTCTGTTATTTTCTCCTAGCGTGAAATTTTAACGCGGTTTTTTTTTCTTCAGGAAGTAATGGGCTGTGATAGTCTAGAAAAAAGTTGCGCGGGATTTTATCATTTTTGTCATTTTTCATAGTCCGAGTAAACCGCCGATAACAAAAAAATAATACATCGCCCCAGACCCATGTATTTCTCTTTAAATGGTATGACAATCCCATGGGTAATTGATAAAAAATTTATGTTTTAGAGGTTGGATGCTCCCGTGGCGGATTAATCTCTTCGTTGAAATATGAGCTAAAATAACAGTTATTTTAATTAAAATTGAAATAAAACAGTAATTTGATCAAAAATACTGAAATATGAGCAAATTTTGTTGTTATTTGAAATTTTTACAGTTTTAAGATATCAATCCGTTGTATAAGGACAGTTAATCAATTTTTTCCTTCATATTTATCTTACTGGTCACTTTAATTATTTTGCTCTCTACCGCCTCCCTCACATTTTTAAAACAAATCAGTGGTCATTTGATGTCAACATTTTTTGTTGGAAATACAAAAAAAAAATTTTAAATGAATTTGAGTTCATTATCATTGTCTAGAGACTTCGACAACTTGTTGGTATTTTTGTCGAAAATTTAACTTTTAAGGCCTTATATCCCATATAAGTCATGCATTCCAACCCTTTAGACAAAATTTTTTCACTGAAAGACGCTTAATGATATTTCGCGTCTTTTGTGAAATTCCCAGTCTGGAGCGAGGCTTTTAACACTTATAAAATGACAAAAAACTGTCATTTTATAAGGATACGTAGTCACAAGACCCCCCATAACTTTTTAGGTTTTTTTGGTTCTTATGAAAGAAAATGATCGCATTGATCTGGGCTTTCTGTTAAGCATTTAAAGAACCTATTTTTGAGCATTTTTTGCGAGAACCAATCAGAGGCCGAGCTCAAAATTTCCAAATAAAACTAGAATTGAAGAAATTGAAAGTTTTAAAAAGTTTTGAGATAAGCACTTTTTACGAGAAACGTATAGTTTCGCCTTAGGGGACAACCGCGGCCAGCCTATGTCATCCCTAAAATTGATTTTCAAATTTATTTTAAGTACAAAGGTGAATGGTATGAGACAACTCGATATCCATTTCGATATTCGACTGAGGGCGCTAGATGTCAAAAAGCAATTTACGGCGATCGTGATGACACCAGTATAAGTGTTAACAACACCAATATTGTTCCAGATGATCAAGGTTTATTTTATTTATCCTATCTTGCTGGTAAAGGAATTCAAGTTGATGTAAGTTTTTTGGTGGTTAATTTTTTGTGAATTTTCACCGAAATAATTTGCAGCTCATTATCAAACACATTTTTTTAATTTTTATTTTGAAATGCACAATAATCAAAGAAATAATCAAAAACCTACATGCGTTGTTGTGTTTTAAAACACAGAGACCAACAATGGATTAATGTCATACGATATATTTCATATTTTGGCCAGTGAAATGTCGATACAGAACCCTGAACAATACTTATAGCGTGAGTTTTTTCGTTTACGGCGTTTTTTTTCGTCCGCCGGTTAGACAGCCAAATTATCACGTAATCTCCAGCAAAGTATAGGCAATTTTGGCTGGCTACCCGGCGAACGAAAAAAACACCGTGAACGAGAAAACTAAGGCTGTAATTATTTGTTTTTATGTATATAAAAGGCATTCGGTCTGACCAGAAATATAATATTTAGGTGCAATAATTGCACTGCAATTTCAAGTATCATTGAACTTTTTTGCGAAAAATACATATCATAAGCTTTAGCTGATCTGAGAAACCATAGATTTTGAAGAAAACACACGACTATTTATTAGGCTTGAAAATGACGCTCATTGGCTTATTCGCCTACATAATAGCGAACGCAGAACATGGCAATATATTTTAATGATTATCATATAATATGATAACTCCATAATTTATGATTGAATTCATATCTACCTTGGTATAATAATAAATTGCAAATTTTTTGGTTAAAAATAATAAAAATATAAACTTTCTGACATAAAGGTTAATTTAGCCCGAAAAGAAGCCAAACTTATTCAGTGTTACTTTTGATTATTTCGAAGGAGATGTTATCGATAAGGACCCTCAAGAAGAAGGAAATTATTTGGTTTTGGAAACAGATTACGATTCATATGCATTCGGTAATAATATAAATAATTGCATATTTTTAATCAACGCTTGGCAGTCAAAAAATCTAAAATAAAGCATTTTTCTGTCCGCGAAGGTATTATGATATCACTGAACGTCCTTATTTGCAGTTCAGCTTATAAGTTATAAAATACTGAATTTTTACAACGGTTTTAGTTTAGTATGTCTCGCTGCGCACCCTCAATATAAATGATAATTTATAAAGGATTTTCAACAGAAATTAAAACAGACTGAAATCAAGACATTCGGTTTGAACAATAATACATATATTGAACAATATTATAAACAGTATAATATCATACATTGTATTATATTCAAATATGATCAAACGCAGGCTTAAAAAAAGCCTTTAAAAAAGGCTTAAAATAACCCTTTGCTATCATTCATCCCTATCCCCAAATTTTCCTTATCTTTTGCTATGAAAAGGGATAAAAAAGGAGATGAAAACCATCTGTTTTGGAAGCCTGATCAAACGTGCCTGAATTCACCATAATTCGAGAAATCTCAAGTAAACCTTACCTGTTTTTTATTCAAATTTTTTCCATATCTATAACGGTACTTGCTGGGCCTTTTTGACCATTTTTTTAGCCAAAATTTCAGTATAATTCGGCTTTTGAAAACGACTCATCCGATTAAGTTCTTAGATAGCTCAAACTGAGCACAAATCGGACTTTTTTTTTATTTGTTTGCTGAGATTACTGACATTGTTTAATAATCAGTTTGTTTTTAAAAACAAAAAACAATGATCTGATTTGGACCATTTATTTAATTTATTTTTCTTAATATTTTTGCTCAGCTTGAGCTATCTTAAAAATCAATCCGATGAGTCGTTTTCACAGGCCGAATTAAATAACAATTTTGGAAAAAAATGGCCATAAAGACCCAGCAAGAACCGTGATAGATATACTTTATCCATATGTTAGTATGGCTTTAGTATCAACTTTGATTTTGGTCAATCGCTTCAACTCTTTTAATATTATTCAATTTATTTCATTAATAAGCTATGGTAGGCCCAACAATAAAATTTTGCCTACCGTGAAATGTATGTTTTATATATATGTTTTAGAAAATTGTTAATAAAATCTTTTTATGGAAAAATTGTCAAAATTTCATCAGGAACGTAAAACCGTTTTTAAATATTTTGGGTTCGAATTTTCGAAATAAATTAAAGTACAATTTTAAGGCAAATGACAACCTTTTTTTTCGAAAAGTGCGGATTTATGGAAAACGAGACATTATCTTTAGTCAAAAATTTATCACAGTCATATTCACCACAATACCTTTGTTTAGAAAATGAATTTAATCTGAGCCGGTCAAATTTTGTCTTCACTTTTCACCGAAATAAAAAATGTTAAGTTATGAGTTGTGAGAACGTGTGGTACTATACGATCACAAGTTTCTGGTTTATGACGCGAGAAGCAGACTTTTCAACAAATCCGGCGACGACAGATCGTTATCAAGAACTTTTGTTACACGCTGCTGAAGCTTATGGTATCAAATTATCTGAATTAGAAGGAGGAGACAATTCTGACTGTTCATACGATTACGTTAATGTTGAATTTCCATCACAACCGCCAATTATTCCATGATAATTTGATAAATATTTTATATATTTGAATAAATTTTAGAGATATGATTACACGGGGCTGCGGAATAGGGTGTTCAAAGTCAAAATTCAAATTTATTTTTAAACTTCATCATCTCAAAATTGGTCATTCCGATTTTGTTTTGTGGCCTTGGACACCGAAATTCCGGGATCTCATTTGAAATATGCAGCATTTATTATTTTAATTACAGAACCTCCTGGTCGTTTTTTTATTATATAGACTTAATCGGATNAGTCGGTTTCAAACGCCAAATTATTTTAAATTATGGCTTATAATCTAGAAAAAAACGACCAGGAGGTTCTGTAATTAAAATAATAAATGCTGCATATTTCAAATGAGATCCAGGAATTTCAGTGTCCAAGGTCACAAAACAAAATCGTAATGACCAATTTTGAGATGAAGTTTAAAAATAAATCTGAATTTTGACGTTGAACACCCTACCGTGAATAATTAATCAAAAATAATAAGTTCAAATCAGACCACTCTTTCTGATTATTTTCGGAGATTACTTAAATTGTTTTATTATCAGTTTTTGCTCAGTTGTGCTCAGTTTCACTTATAAAANGAGAATAATTAAACATATATGAACAATATTATAAAACAGTATAATATCATACATTGGATATATTCAAAATGATCCAAACGCCAGGCTTAAAAAAAAGCCTTTAAAAAAGGCTTAAAATAACTCCTTTGCCTATTACCATCCCTTCCCCAAATTTCGCTTATCTTTTGCTATGAAAGGGGATAAAAAAGGAATGAAAACCATCTGTTGGAAAAGCCTGATCAAAACCGTGCCTAATTCACCTAATCGAGAAATCTCAAGTAAACCTACCTTGTTTTTATTCAAATTTTCAATATCATGAACGGTACTTGCGGGCCCTTTTGACCATTTTAGCAAAATTTCAGTTAATCGGCTTTGAAAACGACTCAATCCGATTAAGTTCTTAGATAGCCAAACTGAGCACAAATCGGAACTTTTTTTATTTGTTTGCTGAGATACGACATTGTTTAATAATCATGGTTTTATAAAAACAAAAACAAATGAATCTAATTGGACCATGTTTAATTATTTTTCCTTAAATTTTGCTCAGCTGCGCTATCTTAAAAATCAATCCGATGAGTCGTTTCCAACAGCCGAATTAACTAAACAAATTTTGAAAAAAATGGCCAATAAAGACCCAGCAAAGAAACCGTGATAGATAACTTTATCCTATGATTAGTATGGCTTTAGTAAACGGTAGGAACGGCAAAATAAATAGGGGTTTGAATCCTTGAAAATCCTGTTGGAAATAGCCCTTGACCGAGAGGTTTCAATGAGCTAATAGATTTTTAAAATCACCAGGAACCTTCTCAATTTAAAAAACAATTTTTATGCATATTTCATACATTTTATATTATTGTTTTAATATGGTATTAATATCTGCTTTGGTGCAGTGTTGAACTTTTTCGGCCTGGATAACACGGCGGTCCCGATGGTCAATTCTCTCTATCTTCTCTTTTTTTTGAAAACAATTAAATAGCAGATAAGGAGCGGTTCGCAATGCTGGAATTTTGAAAATAATTGGATACTAAAAAAACTTTCGGGTGGAACTTACTAATTGAAAGGTCGATCCCATTCCAGGTTGTTAAAGGGAAGGCCTTTGCGTGGATTTTTAATCACGTATTGCGTAGGCTAAAGCAAAAGAATAGGCCAAAAATGGGAGGAAAAAAAAATCTGGTCGGAGATGGTCTCTTCACAACTTATCTAATTCCTGCGCAATAATAAACCAGTAGTTGTAGCACATAGTTGTACGATGACATCCCCGTTCCACGAATAACAATTATAGGGTGGTAACTTAGGGTGGACGCGATTAAAGATTCCGTTTAAAGCAATTTGGGGGGAAATCTGAGAAACTGGGTATGGTATTTTTTTCCAAAAAAATTTTTTATCAGGAAATAATTTAATTTTTTTACATCGGAAATGGTTGTTAAGAGTAATCAAAATTAACGAAAAAATTGTAAATTTAGCATAAACAAACTTTTAATTAACAATTTGAGGAACATGTCAATAGAGAAATAAATGTAAATTACCATTAGATAGGGAAAATTCTAAAGGTTAATTTGATCTATTTTTTTCAGAAAACATTTTTTCAAAATTTTTGCCGATCGCTGATTGGTTGGAAATAAAAAAAACTCAAAAAGTCACTTTTGCCTCCGAAATAGAAACCGCATGATTAAATTATACTAAAATTTTTTTTAAAAATTGCGTTGGCAAACAGAAAATGGTTGTTAGGTACTCAAAAATGACAAACCATTGTCAATTAAGAAAGGAAAGTGCGACTCTGATTGAGATATTCTCGGTGAAATAACTAAGAGCTCATGAGAAAAACCGAAAAATGCTTATTTGTAGATCTTTTTTTTAATCTTGCAAAAAAGTGCATACAAGTAAGTTTTGAAACCATCACAACCAATAAGTACCGTGCGTTTAGCAAATAAAGACAACCTTCCAAACTGGCAAAATTTAATCTCCCTTCCCAGACGGGTATATCCAAAATTGAGCCTAATTGTCACGATCACGTTTTAACGGTAGGTATGTCAATCTTTGAGGCAGCTTTTTGGATCCGGCGAATGAATAATTTGAAGACGCCAAATACCGACATTTTTAATCATTTCAACTTCAAAATCTATCTTCTCCGAGGATATATTTGACTCAAATTTTTATCAAGTATTCCCCAGAACATTTGTACAAAATTAAAAACGTTTCACGACCCGCTTGTGATTAAAAAAAACAATTTTTGTAATTTAATTGTTAAAAAATGATCCCAAATCAACCGAAGGCCGCTAAAGAAAGTGATGTTTTATTCAAATTTTGTTGAAAAAAGTAAGGCCCAAATCGCCCGATTTAAAGTGGTGGATTTTATAATTTTTTTCAAAAATTTTGTTGACAAATGAGCCCCCAATCGGCGAAGCCCGATACAACGGCATTTATATTTTTTTGTTCAAATTTGGTTGAACACTGAGCCTCAAATCGGCCCGAAGGCCGTAAAACGGGATTTTCATATTTAATTTGATGGAACAAATGAGTTCCTCAATCGGCCGAAAGCCGATAAAAGAAAGAATAATTTTGCATTTATTTTTTTGAAAAATGACTTCCCATCGGCCGAAGGCCAATAAAAAAGGATTTTATATTTTTTTTTTTGTTGTAAAAATGAGCCTCAAATCGGTCCGAAGCCGATTAAAAGAGGGGGTTTTAATTTAATTTTGTTTGTAAAATGAGCCCGCAATTCACCGAGGCCGATAAAAAGAACTTTATATTCAATTTTGTTGAAAAATGAGTTCAAAACAATCGGCCGAAGGCGATAAACCCGGGATTTATATTAAATTTTATCGAAAAATGAGTCTTCAATCGGCCAAAGGCCGATAAAAAAAGATTTTATATTTTAAAATTTTTTTTGTGTAAAATGGAGTCCCAAATCGCAGAAGGCCGATAAAGCAGGGGGAATTTTAAATATTTTATCTATATGTTGAAAAAATAAAGCCTCAATCGGCCGTACAAGGACATTTTATATTTTGCATTATATTTAATTTGGAAAATGAAGCTTTAAAATCGGCCGAAGGGGATTTTCGTAGTTAGCATTTAATTTTGTTGAATCAAATGGCCCCAATCGGCCCGGAGGCCGATAAAAAGGGTTTTATAAATTTTTATCTAATTTTTGTGAGAAACAAGCCTCTCAAATCGGCGGCCGGAGCCTATAAAGGGAGATTTTAATATTCAATGTGTTGAAAATTAAGCCCTAATCGGCCGGAGGCCCTAATCATAAAAATTTGATAATATGAAAAAATTGTCTAATTTGAAAAAAAGAAAATGTACGAATTCTGAAGAAATAATTGTCAAATTTGAAAAATTTTATTGACAATTTTAGAAAAAATAGTAAATTTTCTATAGAATTTGGTATATTCTTCAATCAGAATTTTTCCAACAAATTAAAATTAAATTGTTAATCTTTTGATTTCAAATTTGAAAATTTCCTGAAAAATTTGGCAAATTTACTGCCATTACTCACAATAGTAGATAAAACAAAAAATTCGCACTTGAAATTGTTTTTTTGGCCATTAAGGGGTATATTTTAAGGGGGGTATATTTATACACCACCAAACAAAAGAACGCAATGTAGCACCACCTGTGGTAAATCTGAGACCGATAGTTGCTTGAACCGTTTTCAACCAAAGTCGATGCTTGCGCATCTTTAAGCACCATAAATATTGTTTTGAAATAATTCGAGTTTTTCGGGCACCTGCTATTTCCGGTGTAAACACCAAATAATCGTTAGGGGATATAAAATTTGAGATTCAATTGGAGCATAATTTTACGCAGCGTACAACGAAAAAGTAGTAAAAATTGCGAAAAAAAAGATGGTACATTTTTGCCTATTCGAAAAGAAAACTTGCTTCGCCCAAAACAGTCGAAATTCAGCCGTTTAGTAGGAAGCCTAGGACAGCCGTTAGTCATTTTTTGGGAATTTTCAACGAGATTTTTAAAAATTTGTTGAGGTCGATTTAACTAATGAAAGCCAAAATATTTGATGCTTTAAAGCATTTCTTTTGCCGAATTACGAAACCTGTCAGTAACATAAATAAAACGCAATTATCTAGTATGCCAAAATAACGGGTTTTTGATTTTTAGTAGGTTCCTGGTGCAATTTGAAGGTTCAAATTTTATTTCTTTGATGAAAATCGTATAACTCTTCATCATATCAGCGATATTTCCGTAATTCAAAACCCTCAAGCATAAATTTTTTTCCAAAAATCGGTCAAGTTTTTCGACCGAAAAAACACGATCCGGGAAACCGGTGTTTTTTTTCAGGCTGAAAATTTTTTGGAGATAGGTTTTAGCCAAAAATCTAAAAAGTGCTCCGAAAATAATAAAATACTAAGCTGGTCCGATTTTGGCGTTCCTACCTTAACTTTAAGTACAACTTGATTTGTCAATCGCTCAACTCTTTTAATAATTATTGCCAATTTATTTCATTAATAAGCTATGGTAGCACAACCTAATTTTGCTTACCGTGAAATGTTATGTTTTATATATATGTTTTTAGGAAATGTTAAATAAAAGATCTTTTATGGAAAATGTCAAAAATTTCAATCAGGAACGTAAACACCGTTTTTAAATATTTTGGTTCGAATGTTCGAAATAAATTAAAGTACAATGTAAGGCAAATGACAACCTTTTTTTTTCGAAAAGTGGCGGATTTATGAAAAACGAACATTAATCTTTAGTAAAAATTTATCACAGTTATAATTCAACACACAATCCTTTGTTTGGAAAATGAATTAATCTGACCGGTCCAAATTTTGTCTTCACGTTTTCAACCAAATAAAAAATGTTAAGTTAAGAGTTTTTGGTTGAGAAACGTGTTGTACTTACGATCACAAGTTTTGGTTTATGACGCGAAGAAGCAGACTTTTTTCAACAAATCCCGGCGACGACAGATCGTTATCAAGAACTTTTGTTTAACGGCTGCTGAAGCTTATGGTAATCAATTATCTGAATTAGATAGGAGGAGACAATTCTGACTGTTCATAACGATTACGTTAATGTGAATTCCATTTTCCATCAACAACCGCCAATTATTCAATGAAAAATTGAATAAATTTTTATTTATTTGAACTAAATTTTAAGAGATATTGATTACATCGGGGCTGCCGGAAATAGGGTGTTCAAAGTCAAAATTCAATATTTTTGACTTCATCATCTCAAAATTGGTCATTCCGATTTGTTTTGTGGCCTTGGAGCACCGAAATTCCGGGATCTCAATTTGAAAAATATGCACATTATTATTTTTAAATTAAATACCTCCTGGTCGTTTTTTCTAATTATAAGCCATAATTTAAAATAGATTTGGCGTTTGAACCGGACCTATCCGATTAAGCTATACTAATAAAAAAGCGACCAGGGAGGTTTCTGTAATTAAAATAATAAATCTGCATATTTCAAATGAAGATCTCAGGAATTTCCAGTGTCCCAAGGTCACAAAACAAAAAATCGGAATGACCAATTATGAGATGAAGTTTTAAAAATAAATCTGAATTGTGAAACGGTTGAACACCCTAACGGTGAATAATTAATCAAAAATAATAAGTTCAAATCAGAACACAGCATTTTTTCTTGATTATACGGAGATTACTGTAAATTGTATTTAAATCATATTTTGCTCAGTCTGTAGCTCAGTTCACTTATAAAAATTTATATAAGACTTAATATATAAATTAATATATAAATAATAGTCTATATCCCTATAATCACTTATTGCATGATCCTAAGAGATGTGGGTTGAGGGAGCCACATCCTAGACCACTCCAAGACCCTTCCTAGCCACTCATGAGGCCCGCTTTCCTCTTCTTTTTCAGCCCACATCTGTCAGATCAATGCAAAGGTGAAAAGGGATAAGGTCTTTTTATAAGTGATAACTGAAAGACACAACTGAAAGCAAAAACTGATAATAAAACAATTTAAGTAATCTCCGAAAAAAATCAAATTTAAGTAATCTCCGAAAATAATCAGAAAGAGTGGTCTGATTTGAACTTATTATTTTTGATTAATTATTCACAAAATATTTGTGGTTCGTTTGAGCTATCTAAAAATGTTTTCGGATAAGTTGTTATCAAACGCCGAATTATTTCAAATTTTTAGCTTAAAATCGAGCAAAAAACAACCAGGAGGCTCCGTAATCGCTATGCCCAGATACACAAAATAATTATTTTGGGATATATTTTTAATCACACCAATTCGCAGGTTAATTAATAAAATTATAAACAAAATTAGAATATGAATTGCAAGCAGAGATAACCATTTTCGAAATTTGTCAGGATGGTTGGAGGCAGGCCTTGGCATCCATTGGCTTGGCTTTGATGGCTTGACTTGATCGGCTTTGATTGAGTCAATTTTTGCGGTCTTTATGCTTGATAAGAATAATCAAAGTATTTTTCGAACAAAATTGGTCTTTAAAAAAATGTCAATACAATAAAAACCTTTTCTCAGCGGACGCAAAACCAACTGTATATGTTTTTTCTAAGCCACTACGTTTCGAAACCCCTCATCGGCCAAAGGTATTTATTATCATATAAACAGTTGTACCGATTACCTCCTCCGACATGCTAATTTTGAACGAGAAAACGTTTTACTCGAAACGGGTGTCCGCGCCCGCCAAAAACTTCGAGGCAAATTTTACATGCAACCATATAGAGTACTGCAAAAAAGCTTCAAGTCGTATTCTGAGCGTCGATAAACTGAGGCATTCTTAAACAATGTGCTCAGAAAGTTTCAGGGCAGAAAAAAGCGAAATAATGCATCTACTCGAAATTGCTCTTTTTCGATGAAAGTAGCGAAAAGTGCGGGCTATGACAAATTATTTGAAAAACACAAAAATTTCGCCAACTCATAAGCTATTTAATTAATTAGATGTAGATTTCAGAATTTTAACTGAAAAATCGAGGGAGTAGGGTTTTGTGCAAAAGTCTTGAAATAAGCTCGAAAACGTTTATTTCCGATTATAAAGAAAATTTAACACTAATTTTTGAAATCGTTAATAACAGACCTGCGTACGTTTTTTTTGCTTGATGAAATCTGAAAATAATTTTTTTATTCTTAAAACTTACGGAGAAGTATGCTTTTTAAGACAAAATCTATTTTGAAGCTCTTTCTTGATCGATCATGCTATCAATGATTTTCAATTATATTTTTGTCAGATTGCAGTCAATTTATGAAAGTTTTCTTTTTTTGAACAGATACGTGCAACAATGACCTCTTAATAAATTCAAGATTGAAATACAATTTTCGCCGTATTTTTTATCCTTTTACCAACGAAACTCCATCTCAAAAACGTTTACTATCTCTATAGCACGAGTTCGAATCCCATTAATGTTGTCTCAGTGATTGTCTTTGTGATTGCTTGAGTGATTACACACCGATCAAATTTAGCAGTCCCAATATCAAGCGCCCTTGCCTATAATCATACTCAAGACGATCACTGAGACAACATTAGTGGGATTCGAACATGCGCTATAGAGTTAGTGTTTTTGAGGTGGAGTTCCGTGGGTAAAAGTATATAGCGCTCTGAAAAAATGTTACAACCTGTCGGAATAATCGGCTCAAGGCGTTAAATGTATAGAGCTGAAATTGACATCATAATTATTAAGAAATTACAGAATTTTGAAAAGATATGTTAGCCTCTGATTGAAATTTCATTTAGTGCAGTTTCAGCTTATTTTAAATGCATTTGAAACTAATGTTATACTAGCCACTTTGGGCAAGCTTTTAGAATGTTAATGCGGGTTCTGACTGACTCAAGAATAAACACAAAATGGTATATCCCTTTAACACTTTTTTGATGATTTGAGAGATGTAGGTTGGGGGAGCCAATCCTAACACTCCTGAGACCCCTTCTAGCCACTCATGAGGCCGCTTTCTCTTCTTTTCAGCCTACATCTCTCAAATCATCAAAAAGGTGTTAAAGGGATATTTGGCTAATTTTTGCATTTTTATTTTTTACAGTTTCACTTTTCAACATTTCACCATTGAACCGGAATTATCGCACCTCCGAGGTCATTATATACAGTTGATGAGACCAATGGGCAACAGTGACCAAAGGGCAACAGTGAGACTAATGGGCAACAATTTTTCGCAGTTTTGATTTTTTTTTCACACCTATGAGACCAATGGGAAACACTCTGAAATTGTTGGTAATTTTCTATGGCAACTTTTTTCGATTTACCCATAATTTTGATAAATTTATAATAAATTAATATAAACATGTATTTGTGAAATTTCACAATATAATTGTGAAATTTTATAATCTAGAACAAACTATCGAAAAACTGTGTTTAAGTTTTCAGAAAATACATGCATCAAATTTAAAAAATCGGACTAGTGAGACCAATGGGNCTAAACAACCATACAATTTGGGGGGTTTTAGGGGGTCTCCCCCTAACGTGGGCGAAGCCCACATAGAACACACTTAGGGGGGTTTGGGGGGTTTCCCCCCCATATAATCGTGCCCTAAACAATCTGCAACAAAGTCGATAAATTCAAAATTTATTGATAATTTTTAATAGAGTGATTATTGGCTTAATCAAAAATATAATCTGCAACAAAGTCGATGAATTCATAATAAAATGGGCGTGGAGCAAAAGATGGTTGAGATGGATATTGTATGTTGACGTAATCGTAGCTGCAATCCGCATCGCTATTCGCACCTTCTTCTAGTGAAACTGGTTTGATATCATAAGCCTTATCAGCGTGAGAAACCAATTTTTGGTATTTATTTTTCGTATTTTGATTTGTGATAAAATCAGCTTGTCTTGTCAAAATCAAAAAATTTTGTTTTGTATAGTACGCAAACTGTTTACAAGTGCTCACTGAAATTCAATTTTATGTATTTCGTCTATGATAAAAGATTCTTGGGGGTTTGGGGGGTTTCCCCCCATATAATCGTGCCCTAAACAACCATACAATTTGGGGGGTTTTAGGGGGTCTCCCCCTAACGTGGGCGAAGCCCACATAGAACACACTTAGGGGGGTTTGGGGTTTCCCCCCCATATAATCGTGCCCTAAACAATCTGCAACAAAGTCGATGAATTCATAATAAAATGGGCGTGGAGCAAAAGATGGTTGAGATGGATATTGTATGTTGACGTAATCGTAGCTGCAATCCGCATCGCTATTCGCACCTTCTTCTAGTGAAACTGGTTTGATATCATAAGCCTTATCAGCGTGAGAAACCAATTTTTGGTATTTNAGATGTATTTGTGAAATTTCACAATATAATTGTGAAATTTTATAATCTAGAACAAACTATCGAAAAACTGTGTTTAAGTTTTCAGAAAATACATGCATCAAATTTAAAAAAATCGGACTAGTGAGACCAATGGGGAACATCCTTTCGTGTGAGACCAATGGGCAACAGTGAGATCAATGGCAACACTTTTTCGAAAAGCATCGTGTGTTGCCCAGTGGTCTCACCCACTGTACTGAACCTCATATACTTATCACCATACAGCAATTTTCAGTGAAAGATTTTGAATAATTAAAATTTGAAAGTTAATTTGCAAGCGGATAAATATATAATTTATTTGATAATTTTTAATAGAGTGATTATTGGCCTTAATCAAAAATTAAATCTGCAACAAAGTCGATGAATGTCCATAATAAAATGGGCGTGGAGCAAAAGATGGTTGAGATGGATATTGTCATGTTTGACGTAATCGTAGCTGCAATCCGCATCGCTATTCGCACCTTCTTCTAGTGAAACTGGTTTGATATCAATATGGTTTGATATCATAAGCCTTAGCAGCGTGAGAAACCAATTTTTGGTATTTATCTTTCGTATTTCGATTTGTGATAAAATCAGCTTGTCTTGTCAAAATCCAAAAATTTTGTTTTGTATAGTACGCAAACTGTTTACAGGTGCTCACTGAAATTAAATTTTATGTATTTCGTCTTTGATAAAAGATTCTTCAATTTTTGCGAAAGTAGGCTCAAAAGAAAGCCAAGGAAACACTGAACTGAAAGTTGGCTTACATCAAGCTGCTATTTTGAACTTTCAGTGGTACAATCGAAAAAAAAATACAAAATTTCGAAATGTTTTGTTGTTGTTATTTTGGTTGTTTTGCAGTTTTGAAACATAAACTATTTATTTTATGTAGGAAGGACCATTTTTTGTCATTAGCTTCCAAAATGAATATAAAATCAGTCAGATACAATGACAAGATCACTCGAAACAGTTTATAACTTCAAACAAAATACTTAGTATCATTGATACTGTATCAATTCATTAATTCTTCATAATTCGGAATTTTTTTGATATTTAATTTTTAGAGATTTTAGTAAGCAAACCGTTAACAATAATAACAACGCAGCTAAAATTAGGTTTCTCAGTAGTGTGTCCGCAGTCAGATCCAGCTTTTTTTAAACATGCTAGAACGTCGGGATTAAGCTCTTTAGGTGGGAAAATTGATAACGAACAAAAAATTTTATTATGGAAATTTTTAATTTTGACCGCAAGGTGGCCATATCTTATATTTAACCCTTATTTTCGCTCTAGCGTATTTTCGCGTATAATGTATAGTCTGAAATTATTGGTGCCTTGAAATTTCGACGACTGTGGACACCCGATTTCTCAGTCTCCAGATATATGGTCTCCATCGGATATCCTCATAATTATATGCTCAAAAAATTTGTTCCGATCGAAAAACCATTATACGTCCATGAAAAATGCAAGTCACTTTTCTATTTATTTTCACCTGATTTTGGCAAATTTCTAAAATCCTACTGAATTTTATATTGAAATTCAAACTTTGGATTAAAGTTTAATCATCAAACCATGAACAATGTTATAAAATTAAAACTTAACTTTAGACATGAAAATTAGAATAAATCATTATATCTTTGAATGGGAGCTCTGGGCCCCGTGTTTTGCGTTTGCGATTGAACTTAAATGTGGCATATACCGAATGTGTTTTAGCTTTTGGGGTGTTCCCCGGGGAGATTAAAACGCCCCTTAAATTAACTAACCAAGTTGCGCTCTGATTGGTCAAGCGTGAATCTCCTCGGGGAACACTCCAAAAGCTAAAACACATTGGGTAATATGCCGCTTTTATTGGTCAAACTCAAAAGCGAATTCCTATGCCGTAGAGATCGCAATATCCCTTATTCACACTTTGGTTAATTTCCCGGCCCTACTACTTAAAAACACACTACGTTTCCTAATCCGGCCGGGATATTAACAAAAGTGTGAATAGGGGATATGTGTTATATGATTTATATACGTGATATGAATCGAAAATACAAAATTGTTCAATCGCTAACAATAATCTGGCTGTTCTCTTAACACATTTAAAGCAATCTTTAAGTTAAATATTCTTTAACTGTCATTAGTTCATATTGAAATTATTTTGTTATGCTTACCCATTGCATATGTATCGTAATCTGTTTCGAGCACCGTGTATCCTCCTTTTCCTTCTAATTTCGGGTCTTTATCAATAGTATCTCCTTCCGAGAAAGAAAATGAAACACTGAGTAAGTTTGGCTTGTTTTCTGGCTAAAATAATAAGTTATGAAATTCATATTTAAAAAATTGTTTTTCAATGAACCTCAAAAAGGTCTCAACTGTAAAAATTGATCCAACATTATGAAAAAATTCCAATTTTTAAAAACATTCTGCTGGACTTTAAAAAAAGGTTCAAAAATTAATATTTCAATATAAAAATGTCCAAAATCAAAATTCAACATTAAAAACGAATAGAAACATATTCAGAAAAAAAATATTTTTTTTTATCTTTTCAAAATTAAAAATCTAACTTTGCAAAAATAAAGTTTCGAAAAATAAAATGTATTATAAAAAATTACAGAAATTCAAATAAAAAAAATCCACAAATTCAAGCTTTAAAAATAAAGTTTTCGAAAAAGTCAGCTTTTCTGAGTACACCACGTTCTCAAACGTCCTGACAACAAACGTTCTGACAGTTTCTTAAACGTCCTGACAGTTTCTCAAACCTCCTGACAAATTTTTTTTAATCATAGGTGTCAGGACGTTTGAGAAGGTGGTGTACAAAAAAATCAAAATTCTGTAAAGGTTCGAAAATAAACTTACATCTACTTGTGTAGCTTTTCCAGCAGCATACGATAAATAAAATCCGCCTTCCCCATCTGGTACAATATTTGTGTTGTTAACGGATATACTTGTTGCATCTCTATCCCCATAAATTGCTTTCGTACATCTTGATCCCTCTACAGAACGATTGAATGGATATCGAGATGTCTCATACCATAAACCTTTGTACTAAACAACATTGGTAAGAAAGCTAATCGGCTATTTTTTAGATAAAACTTTTCGGACATTTCACGACTTCTAGAATTTTTTGGGCTGAACGTTAGTAATATCTAAAATCCTGCCTAGTCGTGAAACTGTATTGATACGTCACAAATAGGGAAATCCAGCTATTTTATCGATCACTTCTCGAGAATCCAGTAATTTCATTGGTCACTTTCTATTTTTGTGACGTATCAATACAATTTCACGACTAGGCAGGATTTTCGATATAAACGTGCTAATAAAAATCTTATTATAAGATGATCAAAAAATAACTTTCCATCAGTGTTTTTTTTATTCAAAATTAAATGATAAAATTTGGAACAGGGTGTAGAGGGTTTTTCTTCACGCAAAAAAGCGTTTTTGATGCGTGAAGAAAAACCCCAGTTTTCTTCACGCATTTTCGTTGCGTGAAGAAAAACGGCAGTTATCTTCACGCATCGAAAAAACCTAGTTTTCTTCACGCATTCTTGATGCGTGAAGAAAAATACCAGTTTTTTCACGCATTTTAAAAAATTTCTAGATACAAATATTAGATAGAAAAACTGCAAAACACAAGTTGTGTTACACAACCCTTCAATTCACCTCCAACACCAGGCTTCGGCACCCACTAGCTGAGCCTTCCCAACAAACGCTTTGCATAGTTTTTACAATGTACACTGGGCACGAAGTTTACCTAACCCTAATTCTTACTATTTCAAGATAGGATTGTATTTCGTGTATAAAGAAGATATGTGTACACTTAGGGCATGGGCCAAAATTATATCGGAAAACCCTAGAGTTGGTAACAAAAAATAATGTTTTTGACCCGACCTTTTTTTCCTGACAAACAGTTTTTTCATGATTTTGTACTGTGTACACAGGACACAATCTTACCTATTTAGCCCATTTAGCCTATTTAGCCTATTGAACCCATTTAGCATTTAATTTAGCAATTAACACTTTAAAATTCATAATAAATCAATAATGTGACATAAATGTGCAAAATTTTTCGAAATACGTGAAGAAAAAACTCAAAAACACAGGTTGCCGCACGATTCGTGCGTGAAGAAACGCCCGAGACCTAAAATTTGACTTAGACTATTTTGTCATCGGAGTTATTTTCCCGATTTAAAAAGTAAATAAATTTTTAAAATATGTGTTTATACACAAATACGTAAAATGGGATTTTTGATCGATTCCCGCTACTCCCGTCCCCCACAAATAATTACAATTATAGAAAAGTCGTTTGTCATGAGAATAGGCGGTTAACTATTAAGCAGATTAACTATCTTACCATAAGCATTAAACAAGCTGAAATAACGTTAAGATGCGCACCTGATCAACGTTGAAATCAGTGATGGTCACGTCGGGACATTTCCCACCAAACTCGATCAGTTCGGAAAGAGCTACACTGAAAAGAGATAATTTTAACAACATTTTTTTTTCGATATGAAACTTCAAACAAATAATTTTGATTATAAAGCCACATGGAATATTCGAATTTATATAATGTTAGATAACATGGTGTGTACAATGAAGTTTTCAAACTCATTCACTTTGTCCTTGTATAAATATAATCTGTTTTATTCCATTGAAAATTTAAACAAGAACACATTATTTTATGTTTAATTAATATCATCGTCATAACCGGAGTCTGAGGGTTCTTTTAAAAACTTGTTTGCGGTGTCAAACCAGAATTCTTTATTTCATCATAACGATGCCCGAGTTCATATTTCGAGTTCATATCCCTTTATGACCTTTTGATTAATCTAATAGATGTGGTTTGAGGGAGCCAATCCTAACACTCCTAAGACCCCTTCTAGCCACTCATGAGGCCGCTTTCTCTTCTTTTCAGCCCACATCTATTAGATCAATCAAAAGGTCATAAAGGGATATCATGTAAAAATTTATTTTATTCTGGCGAAAAATTATATCGGGATAAGAATCACGTGATGATACGTATTTATCATCATAATAAATGCAGATCATAGTCTACCGGGTAGATTTTACACACCCGCACTATGTTTACTTGATTGGGCCGGGATATCGACAAAAGTGTGAATAGAGGATATTTAGTTTTCACAATTGATAATTATGTTATGAACAGGGTTTTAATAGAGATGACTTTTGCGTGGGTTTTCCGTCCCCTTTTTACGTAGATTTAAGCAAAAGATAGGCAAAAATGGGGATGGAGATAAAAAATCAGGCCCCCATCCCTTGGGCCTCCTAGAATTAATTGTTCCCAACCAAAGAGCTTATCAGTAGTGAATAGCGTGTCCACAGTGTGGACTCCAAACCGTTCACATTTTGGCTTTCAGATGTGGATTACAGGGTGTCATACCAATAACACCCTTTATTATTTATGCACTTTACATTCTGCTATTTCTGAATCACTTTAAGATATTCTGTTTATCAACAGATGTCTCTCCTCACAGAATATATTCGAGAGAATATATTTCTGGGAAGAAAAAACATAGGTTGATTGAGGTTTATTTACATTAAAAACTGTAATAAATTATTATGTACAACTACAACCAGNTTTTTGTTTATATTTTGAATAAAAAAAGAAGGGGATATATTTTTTAAAGATTTACGGGATTAGAAAGAAAAAATATGTTTATTTTTTTAAAATTTGAAACTAATCTTATCTTGGACAACCTAGTTTAAAATAATATAAAAAAAATATTGTAAAATGCGTTTTGTGAGACAGGGAGTTAAAGTGGGTAATAAGGCATATTATCTTAAAATTTTACAGAGTCCGGTATCACTCTTTTCTCAAAATGGTAAATTTCTATGAAAAAACAAAGTCAAAAATAAGATTTAACGACTTAAAATATTACAAGAATACAGCCTTTTGTTTCGGTGGCATACATATTATCTAGCATCGATTCAATTTAATTTATTTTTCTATAAATTTTCTATAAACCGTAAATTTCTGATGAGTTTTGATGGGCTTATAGGTGAAATATGGAACTTTATTTTTGTCAATTGAATGTAACAATAAGTCAAAAAAAACTTATTTCATCAAAAATTTAATATTTCATTTTCATCAACCTTGATAGAAAGAAAATTGCTGAGGTTAATAAATTTAGTATCGTTTGCTCTAGTGAAAGTTTTTTTTTTAAATTCTAAACAAATTAAATTTTAGTAAACTCAAATAATCATTCTTAATTCGAAAAATGACATTTTGGGAGTGACAATATATTTATCACGCAATCCGCTGATCAATATTTGCTGATTTTCAGGCTTAGAGCTTTACGTTAACTTTACATATCTCATGAAAAAGTTTTCGCTGCGCACTGTAATTACATATCCGGACTTACGCAGCCTCAAGTCTATTTCTTTTTTTTTTTTCAAATCAATTTAAAATATTTCTTAATAAATGAAACAATATTTATAGAATGGCTGACGATAATCAGCCTGAAAGCGTGCGAAAAATATTTTTTTGTTAATCAATTCTCGACTTTCGGGGGTCGAAGCGAAATTGTTTTTTCATTTTAGTCTTAAAAAAAAAGCCTAGAGACCGAGAAAAAAAGACCGAGAAAAAATTTGCAAAGAAAAACATGAGGTTAGTATCATTGAGCTAAAGATCTTTTCAATAAGATGTTAATTTTATGATTATTTTCAAATAAAGGTCAAACAGCCATGTTAGGATCTTCATTGATATTTAACCAACCGGTTCTTTTTGTATTACTGGTAGATATATGATATAAAATTTCGCCTAAAACCAGCGACAAGATTTATAAAGTCGCGCTTTTTAGAGTATTTGATATCAAAAGAGTACAAAAAATTGTTTGGACTATGTGTGTTCTCAAAATTTTTACATTTGTTCCAATTTGCATCGGAATTTTTAGATTATCATGTAAAATGTTTCCATCATGAATTTCCACGTCGAAATTTATGACATTTTGGCTGTTCAAATTTTTGAGTTTTGCAAAATTACTNTAGAACAAAATCTAGAATTTTCGAAAATTAAATATTTTTCATGAAAATTAATTGCTGCATTAATAGTTTTGGGGAGGCGAAATGAAAATGTTTAGTAAAGGGGTCACTGGAAAGTTCTTAATTTTTGGTGGACCGCTCATAGAAACTTCCAAGGACTACCCAAGAAAATCATTTTCATTTTTTAGCACAAAAAATTGTTAATGAATTTGTGATTTTTTCCAATTCACAAATTTACAAAATTTTCAAAAATATTTGATTCTAGTTTATAACTTCAAATTGAAAATCAAGCTCCAGCTGAATAATTTTTAACTTTCAAAACAAAAACAATTTGAAAATTGTTTTTTTTCATTTCAGATGTGGCGATAAAGAGCATTTTACCTATTTTTAGTATTTAACTCCCTGGATCACAAATCCTAAAAATCTTCATAAAATTAGGTTATGGTATTAAAATAACAGGCTTAAACGGGTATAGCAGAAAATTTATAATTATTTAATGTAACGCTATAAGGGGGTGAATTTTATGCATTTAATTATCACCAGTAGATAAAGAACAATAACCAAATTTTAATGGCCTGAAATTTTGTTTGTGTTTAAACTAGTGATCAGCAAATCAAGTGATTAATTTACTGTTTAAGGACGCATACCCTAGGACTAAAATAAAATTTTAAGATTGAAATTTTTTTTAAATATATTATCAAAGATTAAAAAAAAATATTTACCTTAATATATAACAAATACATTAACATTTGTTTTAAGTGGAACGGAATATCAACGAAAATTTGACATCATCAATCCATCTAGTGAGCCGAGTAATGAGAGTGATACTGAGGGATCCGAAATCTCGGTAGAGGATCAAGTGATTCCAAAAAACGGTTTCAAAATTCCAAAAGAAACGATTTGGGAGCGACTGGCTACCATAAACACAACTGAAAGATATGAAAGATCTTTTGAACTATTGCGGGAAGGGATACACGAATTAGCAAGCGGTGAAATATTTCCCCCTATTTTTATGTTGAAAAAACTTTTTAAGAAATTACTTTTTAATTTAAAAATGACTCAAGTTCGATATTTCCTCAGTTGTAGGGAAATAGAACATGTTAGTTTTTACTACCACGAGGATGGCGAAATTAACATTGATGAAAAATTAAACTCGATATATCTTCCAATAAATCGGGTTATTTTTGCATTATAAACCTTTGAGGGTAAAATGGGCAGGTTGGCAAAAAGAACCATGAATGCAAATTCTTATAACGACATCTTAGGGATGTCGTTAGCGGAATACATCATGGCGCTTAATCGTTACAAATTTGGTGTTTTTTTGATGCACACCACAAATCTATTATTTTTGAATAAAGAAAAAAACATTTTTCCATGTGTATACAAAAAAGCAACTATCGTGGGTAGGTTGCCAGATTTATAATTCAATTGACCGAAAGTTTTTGTGTACATCACACTTTCGAGGGAAACTGGTCAAATACCAGAGATTTTCGCGACCCAAGATGGTGTGATTTCCGAATAATGATAAAAAACTCTCCGTTTATGGAAATAGAGAGCATTACGAAAATGTTTCAAAAAAAAATTTTAAAGTTTAAATTTTTTAAAGGAAGGTTGAAAAAAAAATACAGTATTTCGAGTTTTTTTCAAAACTGTCAATATTTTTTAAGCGCGGTTGTAAGCAAAAAATACGTATTTTTTTTCAAAATTGGTTATATAGGTCTATTTTTTAAAGGAAGGTGACAACAGGGAAAAATACTTTTTATTTAGGATTGTTTTAAGGAAGGTGACAATAGAAAAAAATACTTTATTTTAGGTTTGTTTTAAGGTAGGGTGCCATCTAAGTGGGGGTAGACTGTTGATTACAGGGTGTCATACCAATGACACCCTTTTTTATTTATGCACTTTACATTCTGCTATTTCTGCATCACTTTAAGACATTCTGTTTTACAACAGATGTCTCTTCAAGAATTCAGGAATATATTTCTGGGAAGAAACATAGGTTGATTGAGGTTTATTTCATAAAAACTGTAATAAATTATATGTACAGATAAACGCTCATGTTTAATGGCTTAGTCTATAACGACTGAGAACGGTAATTTTTGCAACGAACTAAGATTGCAAAATTATCGAAGTATATTTTATCAGTATCGAAAAATTTTATTTCACACGAAATTTCCTCAATTAGTTCCAACTCAATCACGTTAAATTTAATTTATTTTTTTTTTGTTGTGCTAAATTTCAGATTTTTTGGTCTTTCTTTTCAACTTTATATTTTATTTCGACGTGGAAATTGTAAAAAAAATTAAATAAATCTACAGGTGGTTTTGAAGTTTTTTTCGGTTCTGAGTAATAAGATATTTATACTTTTATTTAGAACTTCGATGCCAATTCGCGTTTTCGCGTATTTTTCAAAGACGATTTATAACGGAAAATAATCAAGAAAAAAAAGATTAAGAATTTAAGCTAAAAATGGCACTTTGTTCGAATAAGTTCTTTATCAAACATTTGGAAGTGGAAAGTTTCCATCAGAATA
>SCLH01000128.1:312849-322877 GCA_004367855.1 Oikopleura vanhoeffeni
AGAAGAAGGGATTTAAAAAAAAAATTGTTAATGAAAACCCAACTCATTAATTAACCAACATTGAAAAATTTTTTTTCCCAATTTTTTTTTTAAAAACAATTCTGCCTGGACTTTAAAAAAAGGTTCAAAAAATTGATATTTCAATATAAAAAATGTCCAAAATCAAAATTCAACATTAAAAACGAATAGAAACAATATTCAGAAAAAAATATTTTTTTTTTATCTTTTCAAAATTAAAAATCTAACTTTGCAAAATAAAGTTTCGAAAAATAAAATGTATATAAAAAAATTACAAAAATTCAAATAAAAAATCCACAAATTCAAGCTTAAAAAAATAAAATTTCGAAAAAGTCAGCTTTTCTGAGTACAACCACGTTTCTCAACGTCCTGAACAACAAACGTTCTGACAGTTTTCTTAAACGTCCTGACAGTTTCTCAACTCCTACAAATTTTTTTTAATCATAGGTGTCAGGACCGTTGAGAAAGGTGTGTACAAAAAAATCAAAATTCTGTAAAGGTTCGAAAATAACTTAAATCTACTTGTGTAGCTTTTCCAGCAGCATAACGATAAATAAAATCCGCCTTCCCCATCTGGTACAATATTTGTGTTGTTTAACGGATATACTTGTTGCATCTCTATCCCCATAAATTGCTTTCGTACATCTTGATCCCTCTACAGAACGATTGAATGGAATCGAGATGTCTCATACCATAAACCTTTGTACTAAACAACATTGGTAAGAAAGTAATCTGCTATTTTTTAGATAAAACTTTTCGGACATTTCACGACTCTAGAATTTTTTGGGCTGAACGTTAGAATATCTAAATCCTGCCTAGTCGTGAAACTGTATTGATACGTCACAAATAGGGAAATCCAGCTATTTTATGGATCATTCTCGAGAATCCAGTAATTCATTGGTCACTTTCTATTTTGTGACGTATCAATACAATTTCACGACTAGGCGGATTTTCGATATAAACGTGCTAATAAAATCTTATTATAAGATGATCAAAAATAACTTTCCATCAGTGTTTTTTTTATCAAAATTAAATGATAAAATTTGGAACAGGGTGTAGAGGGTTTTTCTTCACGCAAAAAGCGTTTTTGATGCGTGAAGAAAACCCCAGTTTTCTTCACAGCATTTTCGTTGCGTGAAGAAAACGGCAGTTATCTCACGCATCGAAAAAACCTAGTTTTCTTCACGCATTCTTGATGCGTGAAAGAAAAATACCAGTTTTTCACGCATTTTAAAAATTTCTAGATACAAATATTAGATAGTAAAAAACTGCAAAACACAAGTTGTGTTACACAACCCTTCAATTCACCTCCACACCAGGCTCGGCACCCACTCTAGCTGAGCCTTTCCACAACAAACGCTTTGCATAGGTTTTACAATGTACACTGGGCACGAGTTTACCTAACCCTAATTCTTACTATTCAAGATAGGATTGTATTTCGTGTATAAAGAAGATATTGTGTACACTTAGGGCATGGGCCAAAATTTATATCGGAAAAACCCTAGAGTTGGTACAAAAAAATAATGTTTTGACCCAGACCCTTTTTTTGCAAACAGTTTTTTCATGATTTTGTACTGTGTACAACAGGACACAATCTTACCTAACTCTAATTTGAACCCATTTAGCATTTAATTTAGCATTAACACTTTAAAATTCATAATAAATCAATAATGTGACATTAATGTGCGAAATTTTTCGAATACGTGAAGAAAAAACTCAAAACACAGGTTGCCGCACGATTCGTGCGTGAAGAAACGCCCGAGACCTAAAATTTGACTTAGACTATTTTGTCATCGGAGTTATTTTCCGATTTAAAAAGTAAAAAATTTTTAAATATGTGTTTATACACAAATACGTAAAATGGGATTTTTGATCGATTCCCGCTACTCCCGTCCCCCACAAAATAATTACAATATAGAAAAGTCGTTTGTCATGAAGAATAGGCGGTTACTATTAAGCAGATTAACTATCTTACCATAAGCATTAAACAAGCTGAAATACGTTAAGATGCGCACCTGATCAACGTTGAAATCAGTGATGGTCACGTCGGGACATTTCGCACCAAACTCGATCAGTTCGGAAAGAGCTACACTGAAAAGAGATAATTTTAACAACTTTTTTTTTTCGATATGAAACTTCAAACAAATAATTTTGATTATAAAGCCACATGGAATATTCGAATTTATATAATGTTAGATAACATGGTGTGTACAATGAAGTTTTCAAACTCATTCACTTTGTCCTTGTATAAATATAATCTGTTTTTATTCCATTGAAAATTTAAACAAGAACACAACTATTTTATGTTTAATTAATATCATCGTCTAACCGGAGTCTGAGGGTTCTTTTTAAAAAACTTGTTTGCGGTGTCAAACCAGAATTCTTTATTTCATCATAACGATGCCCGAGTTCATATTTCGAGTTCATATCCCTTTATGACCTTTTGATTAATCTATAGATGTGTTTGAGGGAGCCAATCCTAACACTCCTAAGACCCTTCTAGCCACTCATGAGGCCGCTTTCTCTTCTTTTCAGCCACATCTATTAGATCAATCAAAGGTCATAAAGGGATATCATGTAAAAATTTATTTTATTCTGGCGAAAAATTATATCGGGATAAGAATCACGTGATGATACGTATTATCATCATAATAAATGCAGATCATAGTCTACCGGGTAGATTTTACACACCCGCACTATGTTTACTTGATTGGGCCGGGATATCGACAAAAGTGTGAATAGAGGATATTTAGTTTTCACAATTGATAATTATGTTATGAACAGGTTTTTAATAGAGATGACTTTTGCGTGGGTTTTCCGTCCCTTTTTACGTAGATTTAAGCAAAAGATAGGCAAAAATGGGGATGGAGATAAAAAATCAGGCCCCATCCCTGGGCTCCTAGAATTAATTGTTCCCAACCAAAGAGCTTATCAGTAGTGAATAGCGTGTCCACAGTGTGGACTCCAAACCGTTCACATTTTGGCTTTCAGATGTGGATTACAGGGTGTCATACCAATAACACCCTTTATTATTTATGCACTTTACATTCTGCTATTTCTGCATCACTTTAAGATATTCTGTTTATCAACAGATGTTCTCCTCACAGAATATATTTCTGGGAAGAAAAAACATAGGTTGATTGAGGTTTATTTACATTAAAACTGTAATAAATTATTATGTACAACTACAACAGCCTCATGTTTACAGTGGAGCCCTTAGCTTAGAGACGAGAACAGGGAGATTTTTTGTTATATTTTGAATAAAAAAGAAGGGGATTATTTTTTAAAGATTTACGGGATTAGAAAGAAAAAATAGTTTATTTTTTTAAAAATTTGAAACTAATCTTATCTTGGACAACCTAGTTTAAAATAATATAAAAAAAATATGTAAAATGCGTTTTGTGAGACAGGGAGTTAAAGTGGGTAATAAGGCATATTATCTTAAAATTTACAGAGTCCGGTATCACTCTTTTCTCAAAATGGTAAATTTCTATGAAAAAACAAAGTCAAAATAGATTTAACGACTTCAAATATTTACAAGAATACAGCCTTTTGTTTCGGTGGCATACATATTATCTAGCATCGATTCAATTTAATTTATTTTTCTATAAATTTTCTATAAACCGTAAATTTCTGATGAGTTTGGATGGGCTTATAGGTGAATATGGAACTTTATTTTTGTCAATTGAATGTAACAATAAGTCAAAAAAAAACTTATTTCATCAAAATTTAATATTTCATTTCCATCAACCTTGATAGAAAGAAAATTGCTGAGGGTTAATAAATTTAGTATCGTTTGCTCTAGTGAAAGTTTTTTTTTTAAATTCTAAAAACAAATTAAATTTAAGTTAAACTCAATAAATCATTCTTAATTCGAAAAATGACATTTTGGGAGTGACAATATATTTATCACGCAATCCGCTGATCAATATTTGCTGATTTTCAGGCTTAGAGCTTTACGTTAACTTTACATTCTCATGAAAAAGTTTTCGCTGCGCACTGTAATTACATATCCGGAATCTACGCAGGCTCAAGTCTATTTCTTATTTTTTTCAAATCAATTTAAAATATTTCTTAATAAATGAAAAACAATATTTATAGAATGGCTGACGATATCAGCCTGAAAAGCGTGCGAAAAATATTTTTTTTGTTAATCAATTTCGACTTCGGGGTCGAAGCGAAATTGTTTTTTCATTTTAGTCTTAAAAAAAAAGCCTAGAGACCGAGAAAAAATTTGCAAAGAAAAACATGAGGTTAGTATCATTGAGCTAAAGATCTTTTCAATAAGATTTAATTTTATGATTATTTTCAAATAAAGGTCAAACAGCCATGTTAGGATCTTCATTGATATTTAACCAACCGGTTCTTTTTGTATTACTGGTAGATATATGATATAAATTTCGCCTAAAACCAGCGACAAGATTTTTAAAGTCGCGCTTTTTAGTGTATTTGATATCAAAAGAGTACAAAAAATTGTTTGGACTATGTGTGTTCTCAAAATTTTTACATTTGTTCCAATTTGCATCGGAATTTTAGATTATCATGTAAAATGTTCCATCATGAATTTCCACGTCGAAATTTATGACATTTTGGCTGTTCAAATTTTTGAGTTTTGCAAAATTACTCACACTTTGAATGTCCGAGGTTTCGGCATTTTGATAACATTTTCAGGTTTAGCAATATTCAAATTATTGACATTTATCATTTCCGAATTTTTCACATTTTGAATCAAAACATAGTGAACTTTTTCAATGTCTGAATTAAGGACATTTTCTACTTTTTCACTGTTCGATATTTTCTCAGTTGTAAGGAAATAGAACATGTTAGTTTTTACTACTACGAGGATGGCGAAATTATCATTGATGAAAAATTAAACTCGATTTATCTTCCAATAAATCGGGTTATTTTTGCATTATTAACCTTTGAGGGTAAAATGGGCAGGTTGGCAAAAAGTACATGAATGCAAATTCTTATAACGACATCTTAGGGATTCATTAGCGGAATACATCATGGCGCTTAATCCTTACAAATTTGGTGTTTTTTTGATGCACACCACAAATCTAATCTTTTGAATAAAGACAAAAACATTTTTTCATGTGTATACAAAAAGCAACTATCGTGGGTAGGTTGCCAGATTTATACAAATTGACCGAAAGTTTTTGTGTACATCACACTTTCGGAGGAAACTGGTCAAATACCAGAGATTTTCGCGACCCAAGATGGGGTTATTTCCGAACAATGATAAAAAACTCTCCATTTATGGAAATAGAGAGCATTAAGAGAGTACTGGTCGCATTTTAAGGCCAAAAACAGGTTTTTCAGCGTCGCCTCAATGAAGTACTAGAAACAGCACGAACATATGTATTTCAGTTTAGGGAAACAAATCGAAGGCCTCTGATTGGCCGACCAATCAGGAACGACCTTTCAAAAGTGGCACATTTTTCAATTCAAAAGCCTACTCCTCCCTGACTTTTGAAGATAGAGAATACTTTTATAGCTTTTATTGACCACAGAGAACGGGGCAGAACCCCAAGTTCAGTTTTACTCAAAAAAAAATTATCCGGCGCTTAAATGAGCAAAAAACTGTTTTTTGGCCTATTTTGAGTGCCTCGGAATACTATCCTCCTGGATTTTGAGGGCAGAAACCCAAAAACTGGTATGAATAACGATCCTTAAGGATACGCGGATAACCCCAAGTTCGGCAATTTGCATTTTGTATCTTGTCTTTTTGGAAACCGCGATTCAAATTATCAGAAATTCCCAAATTTCGACAAACAAATCGTGATTAAAAAATTTTTAATCGCGATAAAAATACTTTTTTTTTTGTTAAATGAAAATAAAAAAGACATATGATCAACTTATTTTTGTCCGTATTTTCAGAGAAAATTTGTTTTAAAATAATCTGGAAAATTTCATATCCGAGTCTCTAAATGCGACCAGTACTCCCTTAAGAGAATGTTTCAATAAAAAATTTGAAAGTTTAAATTTTTAAAAATCATAGGTGTCAGGATGTTTGAGAAGGTGGTGTATGTCTCAAAGTGTTAAGTAGAATCGCGAGATCAGGAATAGATCCCCTTTATCAGTTTTGCCGTTCGAACCCTCGCAAATATTAAAACTCACTGCCACCACCCCCTTGAGTTCTTAGATACCTCAAGTATGTGTGGTTATTTTGCGCTATCGAAGAACTAAACTGGATGAGTCGTTTCCAAAAATCGAAATATCAACGGTGTTGCCACCGTATTTACTACTGAGAGGCAAATTGCTTGGTACAAGAATATGCACGCACTTTTATACCGAGATCAACCACAAATTTTATGAAAAAATTTATTTTTTCATTTTTGCTCAAAATTTTTCGTATTTTCGTTAAAATCTTGAAGGACCAAAATTTAAAAGCCAGTTTTATTTGCTCACCCGATAAAGTTCAATGAGAAGCTAAAATAACCTGAAAAGGTCTATGAGAAAAACGTCATGACAGTTACTAAAACGTCAGACAGTTACTCAAACGTCCTGACAGTTACTCAAACGTCCTGACCGTAACTCAAACGTCCTGACGGTTACTCAAACATCCTGACAGTTACTCAAACGTCCTGACAAAAATTGTCAAATCATAGGTTTCAGGACGTTTTGAATCAGTTTGCTCCTGCTGCAAACTCAAATAATAACTACAAGTTACTTCTTTTACTTTATTTTTAAGGTTTGATAATTATTCAAAGATACGGTTTATGATGATAACTGGTTTATGATGATACCAAAATATTATCAATCTGAATTTGCATACAGTAGTCTCATTTTTGACTTGAGATAATTATGATATTATCCACTGTGATCAAGATACTGCAAACATTCGCTGGGCGAAATCATCACAAAACGACATCATCTGACTAAAAGTGAACACAAATTCAACATATAGTTAAAACAAGTTTTAATTAAAAATTTCAAACTTGGGCGCCCAGTAGCGAGCACCAGCTCATTGTAATTTTTTACTTCGATTTGGTCTTATCAAAAAGTTTTCAGCAAAAGTTGTGAAATTTACCTCCAATAAAAAATAGCTGGCAACTGGAACCCCTTAAAATATATTTTAGAGCACTCACCCTGATTAAGCTTCTTGAGAACCAACCTGTCCCTTGAAATATTTTATGATGGTTGGCGTTTAATACCTCTTTCCAACATCAGTCAAAATCCCCAAAATCTCAGCTAAATCGGAGCAAGTTTAGGGGTCATTTACAATTCTGAGAATGTTGAACACCGCTTTTTGTATTATTTAAATTTTATTCGTTAAACAAGAGATGAAAGTCACAAATTTAAGTGTTTCCTCGGATCTTTAGTAAATGCTGAAATTTCTTCATCTGTAAACCTCGAATCGTCTAATTTTGTATCTTTTTTGGCTTTCCATTCGTCATGTTCTAATCGTAACCA
The DNA here is from genome assembly GCA_004367855.1 of Oikopleura vanhoeffeni. Taxonomy (NCBI): domain Eukaryota; kingdom Metazoa; phylum Chordata; class Appendicularia; order Copelata; family Oikopleuridae; genus Oikopleura; species Oikopleura vanhoeffeni. The sequence continues at coordinate 320,284 of SCLH01000128.1, forward strand.
TTCAGTATGTTTTTTGAAATGTTCAAGTTGCACAAAATCTTCGCCATCGAATTGAACCGGTTCGCCAAGATAAAGAATTCGAATAAAATCAGTGTTATTAATGTCCTTATAAAATTCAAAGTCTATATGTGCAGAGTAAGGAGGAAATTTTATGGTTTTTGCTTTATCGGCAATACTTCTTTTCATCATTAAAGCTTCAATCATCGGAATTACTAAAAGTTAACTTTTTTATTGAGAATGTAAAATTAACCCTGACAGTAAGGAAATTATGAGAAAATTGAGGCAAAAATTTGGAAAAGAGAATTTTAACAGCTGAATAAGGGATTAGAGGGTGAGCCTGATTAGTTGTAATATGGTCAAATCAAAACTGCTTTGAAATAAGCTGATAAAATTAGGAAAAAAAAGAATATTATAGTATATGAGAAATTATCCCTAGTGTGGATCTCTGTCCACGCCTACTTGTGACGCCTGGCCAGCCATTCAGAACGTCACTACCTACACTACAAGTAGGCGTGGACAGAGATCCACACTATGGATAATTTTCGATATACACTGTACTTTATAATGTGTCTATAAGGACTAGCTGATTTTTTTGTAATTATTCTTGAAAATCCAATTTAAAAAGAGTGAATTTTTGTTGGTTTGCCCATGAATACGCAGACCTTATAAACAAAGTAGACAGTTATTTTTACAGCTCGATATCAGCCTTTATACAATTTATGTAGGAATACATTTTTTAATTAGTAGAAATCTTTTACAAAATCGTTTAATAAGAAAGTATTTGTGCGCAATTGAAGATATCGAACCAACTCCTAGACTGGGAGTCCCAGTAAAGTATATTCAAAATCTGGGAAGAGAGTCCATTTTTAGTAAATTAAGCCAGAATTTTATTTGAAAGAAATCAAAGTTTCTAAAAATTTGTACTGCATAAAAGAAAATCGATAAATCAGAATAAGGTGGTTTTTTTATGTGGGCCGCCAGTTTTCGAGCGTTACTTGGAAACCCCATGAAACCGGAATATAATTCTACGTCCGCCAATATATGATATATTGGCGGACGTAGAATTGTATTCCGCGTATTCCGGCTGATTAAAGTTTCTGCGTGGGAGGAGAATTATAGCAGGATTTCGAGAATCAGTTTTCCCAAAGTTGCTCTGATTGGGCCCAAATCTAATTGCCCAGTTTAAGCCCGATCAGAGCCATATTGAAATGTTTTCAAATGACCCCAAAAAGACTCATTATGACGTCATCGATGAAATCTGATATCAGATCCGAACTCCTGATGCCGCAATTAGTCTACACGCTCAGTTTTAGCCCGATCAGAACCATATACAGCCTGAGTTTTTTTTTATTGTCACTTTTTTTTCGTCCGGTGGGTAGACAGCGAGATTGAATTACTGCTGAATTTGGGCATAACAGATGAGTAATTTGTGTCACGTGAATTTTTGTCACTTTTTTTTTCGTCCGACGAAAAAAAAAGTGACAATTTCAGAAAAATAATTTGAGCCAATCAGATTCTGATTATCAGAAACCCGTTTTTCTTCAAATCTCCGTTAAGGGTATCCCGATCCCCACATTTCTGCAGTTATTATGTCATAAAAATGCACCAAATCAATCGTCTATGTTTTGAAAGCACAAAAAACCCAAATAAGAAGTAAAAAAAATTCGAAATTTTTGAATTTTTTCGATTTTTCTGACTATTTTTTTCAAAATTAAGTAAAAAAATAACGTTAGTTTCAATTTGACCCCCAAAACTTCAAAAATTTCAATCGCCTATTTTCAACTTCAAGTATCCCATGAAAGAATTTAATTAGTATGAAAGTGAATGTAGGCAATCAAAATTGTATACAGTTGTACTTTATTACCATATTTACTTGAAAATAATAAAAAAAGTGTAATAATTCATTTTTCATCAAAAATCATGTTTTTTTTTATCAATTTTTTTGACTTATTTTTAAATTATATTTGATTTATGAGATATGAATCGAAGCGGGAAAAACTTTGACGTAGACCAGATACTTGTGCATCGTTTCTGACAAGAATGTAACTCGTGAAGACAACTGTGTATCACGTGATCTACCTTGCTTTTCTCACTATATTTTCTAGGACTAAAAATTAAAATTTTAGAATATTAAATGTCGGATGCAAAAGTATTGCCTTTCAACTTTTTTATGAAGAAAAAATTAATATTCTTACTGCTTTAACCCGTGTGAGCACAGAAAAAAAAGTTCCGCCAAGGCACCGACACCTTTATATAGGTGACTGTTCAACCGCGTATTACAGAAAGCCCAAGGTAGTTAGAGTTTCATTTTTATTGCATAAGGAAGTTCAAACGATATATTTTTGCATCCGACATTTGATATTCTAGAATTTTGATTTTTAGTTCTAGAAAATTTACTGATAAGAGCAAGGTACAGCATATCACGTGATACAAGCTTACAGTGGTGTTCACAAATTATTTTGGTATTGGAATCGATGCACAAGGATCTGACCTATGTCATCGTTTTTTCTGATTTGATTTATATATAATCAATCAAAAATTATTTTTAAATAGGTTTAAAATTTTGATGAAAAAATCACAATTTTTCATAAAAA
>SCLH01000128.1:324254-340040 GCA_004367855.1 Oikopleura vanhoeffeni
AAAAAAACTCTCTAGTTTATTGTTGAACAAGTCTTGTGCTTTCAGATGCAGTATGAGTCGAAACTATATCTCTCAAACTGGTGGAGGAGATAGCTTTTGCCTGAGCCTCCCAAACTGATCATTTCAAAATTTTTGGTTTTTTCGCGTTTTTGACCGCTGAAAGCATAATTTTAAAATAAAAGCGCTTTTGCATTATTCGTAAGGCTTCTCCGGAGCCTGACACAAAAAAATTATAAAAAATGATGAAAATTGAAGGAGTAGGCACTAACTGCGTGTCTTTTTAGGAGGCTTTTTAAAAGCGTAGGTGTCGGCGTAGGTGGGATTGTATCAGATTACTGTTAAGTTTAAAATTACCGCGAAGGTTGGTTCTGTTAGTTACAAATGTTTTTGGAATATCACCTTTGCTAGTTTGGCGGGAAATGACCTTGGAAGAGGCTCAAATTTGCGACACCCACTCCCTTTAAGGGGGTGGAGGGGGCGACCTTATGGCGACCAGTATGGGAAATTGAAATGCCTCGAGATCAAAATTTTAAATCGATCGTTCGTTTATTTGTGGCAACTTCTTTATTTGTTTTATTCGAAAATTATTATTTAATCACTGTAAAAGTTTGAGAAATTTGAGTTTAAAACATATTTTTGAGAAATTGAATTTTGGACCGTATACCAAAATTTCGCCCGTCAATCGCTTGAAAATTATTTGAAGACATAAGAGCTACTAATTATCACCATAAAATAATTATAGAAAATACAAAAACAGTTAAAAATTATTTTAATTTACAAAAACCAGAAAAGTTGGGCGTAAAATAAATGGTAGTATAAATCAGGCTTCCAAAAGGGATAGGGATAGAAGGGATAAACCGAGGGGGATAGGGATGGAAAATTCAGAGCCATAGAGGGATAGGGATGGAAAGTCCCCCCCAATTTGACTACCAGATTTTTCCCGTTTTATCCGCTTAGACAAATGTTTTTCAGATTTTCAGAAAAAAATGCGTAGGTTTTGTCCGCTTAGACGCGTGTCCACTTGGCTAAAAATCACAGAAATAATTTTTTTAACTTCTCTTGTTCAAATCTCTCTACTAGGGAGTCCTACAAGTGTCATAATTTAATAGTCAGATACGAAAATTTCTTTAAATATTTCTCTCCTGTTTGCAAATACTATTTACTCCGAAGTTGTTGGGTACTGAATCAGTACTACTGATTCCTATTCGAAATTAAGTTAATAACTCACATGTGGTATCGTGTGCGGAAAGTATGGATAATGGTGAATCTAATTCGTTTATAATATACTGTAATAATCTTCCTGATTTCAGCGGTAGACATCGAATCTTATCATCTAAATCCATACCATTTGAACCACAGCAAACCATTAGTGCCATTTGTTCAATAATCGGATAAAGTGCCAAAAGTTCTTTTTTAGACGCTGAATTTATAACAATATCTTGCTGAAGCCTGGCTTTAATCAGAAATCGACAAAAGTAAAAATAATCAAAAGCAAATAGTTTATATTTTTCCTCATGATAGTCATAATTCCTAAAGTATAGTTAGCTATTCCACCAATCGATTTACGGCAAAAATCGACCACTAAGGTTAGATTTGTCACATAGACTGATTTGTGCCAAATTTTATTCCGCGTTTTGTGGTTAATTTCAAAAAATCAATATTTTTCCGAAAAAATGATCGTCTATTGCGAAAAATCGCATTTTTTGATCAAGGTTTGAGAGCCTGAAAATGACAAATTTCAAAAAAAAATTTTCCAAAAATTGTGTTAATTTCATTCATAAGTGGCGTTGACCCAAAAATTACCGATGCGGTATTTGTTTTAAAATAATTAAATACTGAAAATACGAAAAATCGCTATATTTTGATCACGTGACGACCTAAAAAATTTTTTATATTTTTTTTCCACTTTTTCATATGTTATTAACCTCTTCAAAGTTTCAGAAGAATCCATCTTTTATTTCTATAGGACGAAATTAATGGTGTAATAGCTAAGTATAGTTTTAAAATCGACGTGTTAATTTTTGTTGGTTATAAATTCGGGTGCTTCATTTTTTAATGCAGACTAAGCAAAAACTTTCACTATTTGTTTTCAAGGCAAAATTTTTCATAAAAATTAGATTTTGGATAACTATTACAATTTTCTGTTAGAAATAGATAATGCTAGACGCCCAAATATGCGAATTCTACCTTAAAATGGCGGTAAATACTATTTAAAAAATTAGTATGGTTTTCGGCATGATATTTAAGTCGAAAATAGAATTGCAAGAAAATTTTCAATCATACATTTTTAACAGCCCGCTTTGTCTTCTTAGGGGCACCTACTTTTCGAAAATGGCTAAAAATCGCCAAATTTTTGTCGTTTTGTCCTCTCATACACATTTGACAGTAATTGAAGGTCTGAGCAAAAAAGTTACTTACTGTACATAAAATTTCGAGAAAGTAAAATGAACCAAAAAAATATTATTAAAAAAATCGTATAATTTGACGGATGTAAGATCTCTTCCTGTTATATCGTCATGAATAAGTAAAGGGTTAAAATCCGTCTGTGATAAATATTCTGGGATTGTTTCTAGTTTCAAGACTCTTATGCATTCTGCTAATAAAGGACGCATTGGTTCATAGAGGCCGCCGGCAAACCAAATCCAAGCAGTATGGCCTAAGGCCGTTTTACAACTGTGTTGTGTACTCAGGTATTCTTCATCCGCCTCGCCAATTTCAATATCGATTTCCGAAACTCTTCCACCGGTGAGACCAGCATAAATCGCTCGAGCAGACTCGATAGTCCTTTTAAATTATACATTATTTTCAATTCATTTTGACATAAAAAATAATGTCGTTTTTGTGTTTATAATAGAATCTAAATTCAAAGCCGCAGTTTTGTGCTTATACAGACGAATTATGTCGACGAATTATACTAAAAAAAATGTTTGTACGACTTTAGTAACTTTTTTTAGGTCAACCACTCCTCTGGAGCAAAAACCGTAGTAGGTATCAAGAAACGTTTTTTTTTGCATCGTGTAGCCAGCGAAAATTTAACCTCAAATTTTTTATGGTTTTCAGACTTTACCGGTTCACCGGTAATTCAGCAGAAAAACCGAGTAATTGGCGGTTTTGAGAAACTAATCATAATCTCAACATGATTTTATACATAGAGGGATTGGCTATTTGTGTTTGACACCGGACACACCCGGTGTCGTAAAGAGCACTTTTTGAATATCGACACTGGAATTCATAGGGGCCTACAAATCAACTGTTTGGAGTAATTTTCAATAGAAAATTTTGGCATATGTTATTTTTGACATCCGACACCACCTGGTGGTGTGAAGAGCACTTTTTGAATATCGACACTTGTATATCATAGGGGCCTAAATCATACTTATTTACTAAGGCGCACCCATTGCGAAAACGTTTGTAGTTGCTAGTAACTGGATAACCTTTCCAATAGTAGTAAGAAAGATCAACATGAAATACAGGATATTTAAAAGTTTTCTAAATTGGTTAGACTTTGTCTAGTTAAAATTTTTCTCGCGCCAAAAAGTGCTCCCGAAAATTATTTCAGAAATTATGTTTTTTTTAATTTGACTGAAGTTTTGATATAAAATAAACATAATTGGTTGATTTTATTAGCCGGGATTTTTTTTAAACCCCACAAGTTGAAAATACTAAAAAACCTTTTGAAAAAATACTACAAAAAGTCTAGTTAATACGAAACTAGGTAATGTTAAAAGCCCTTAAGGTTACGTAAAATTCTCTTATTAAATAATCTCTCTACACAAAGATTCCGCTCGTGCTGATGTTCTATGAAAAGTATATGTGTAACCTAAACGATTAATGAATAGGAAAATCTTTTAATCAGTAGATTCTTGATCAGTTTTCTTAGGAGAGTTCTTTTGAAATGTTGTTCATATTTTTATAAAATTTATCTGATAACGCGAATTTAGGATACAACTCTAATACAGGTGGGGCAATATCGCCGAAATTTTTTTGCCAAAAATTCCGGCGATATCATATCGTGTCTAGCGTCGTATCTGATACGCCGATATGGCACAAGAATAACAATTTATGTTCAAAAAATAAAAAACGCGTAGGCGTTCGAAATGACGTCATATGTCGATCAATTTTTTGAATTTTATAAGGAGTTCGAAATAGATTCGTATGAAGTAAATAACCAAAATGCGTAAATTTACATACTCTACCAAAGGCAATCAAAGAACGTTGAAAAGACTAGATTGGGAAGCCAACCTTGAAATGACGTCATACTTAACGCCAAAAAGTATTTGAGATATAAATTCCAAAAAATTGGCGGATATCACCTTTTGTTAAATCTGAGAGATGTGAGCTGAAAAGCGATCCTCGTGGTGGCTAGGAGGGGTCTTTAGGAGTGTTAGGATTGGCTCCCTGGGCGCTTTTCAACACATTCTCAGATTTAACAAAAAGTGTTTAAAGGGGAATAAATCGTGAAATTGTTTAGGTTTTTCGGCGATATCGCCCCCCCTGTATAGATTTTAGGTCGAAAAATTGCATAAATCACCTTTTCATCATTTGTACTTCTATATAAACGTCTTCTGGTCGTAGGTTCCCGTATTTTGATTTAATATGCTCCCCAATGGCATAATTGCCCTCGTACCCGATAGTGGCAAACCGTCACATGCGCCACCACATGATAAATCAGTATGGAATGAAATGGGTCGAGGTTTCCCGCTGGATATTTCAAATTATAAGAAACATTTTCAACGTGTGCGGGACGGTATAAAAAGACTCCTTATTCCAGTTGGAGCGCCGATTTGCTGGATCGTTGCAGTCGAAGATCGGGCACCATGCCGCAAGAATCACCACACGACTCAGAGTAGTCCCACTATAACACTCTGACAAATGATAAAATTTCAAGCACACAAGTATTTTACCACTCAAATGTATTATTTGTGAAAATAGTAAAACATTTTTATAGCTATCTTTGTGGATCACGAAGCTGAATGAATGTAGCGCTTTCGAGCCGAAACCTGCTAGGTGAAGATATCGTTCGTTCTTAATGTTAATTCATTAAGGTCTCGAGTTTCGAGTCTCATTGACTGCCCACATATACTGAAGCAGTATGTAATCTGTATTATACTGAGTTACTTTCTGTATTACGGGTTTTTAATAAACTGAAAACCGCCAAGCATAATTTTTGAATTTACGATTATTTTGCGAATTTACAGGGAATTTGAAAATCATCTAATTTCGTGATTTCCGATCCTTTACGATACTATTTCATCGAAAATTCACCTCAATTGTAGCCGAAACATTCCAGGATTTTTCTTTCTGTACGATTTTATTCTGTCATTTAAATAAATATGTTGCATAACTCGACTTTGAAATTTCAATGCAAAAAAGTTATTTTTACCATACTAACTCCGAGCCGCGCAAATGACCTATCGACGCCAAATGCACTTTGCAAAGGTTTAGACCTAAACCTTTTCAACGTGTATTTGGCCTGGTTGAGTCATTGCGCGGCTCGTATTTAGTAGAAAAAAACAAAATTTCTTTTGCATTGAATAATTTTGAGCCAAGTATGCAAACATTTATAAACTTTAGACTATAAACACAAAAACATAGTCATTGACAACATAACGAAAGACACCTCTCCCGATATGCATTTGGGCATGAGTATTGTATGAAGCAGCAAAAATCGACGAATTTCAGAGGAGTTTATGATATTGTAAGGAATATTGATATTGAATACGCGTGACAAAAAAGCAGCGATGAGAGTGTAGAACTTGTTGAAATTGGAAACGTAAAAAATATGAGTCCTTATCGAAGGTAAAATGCATCAGGAGATATATAATCAATAAGTATTTTTTGTTTGTGTATATTAAGGCACTTGCTGAGTAAAATTTATGCTCAGCCGAGTTGACTTCTGGTTATTAAAAGTAATTTAAATGAGACAGTCCTTCAATAAGTCCAATTAGTGTGAATAAATAAATCTATAAAATGGATATTTCATCGAGTATTTGACGGATGAAAGAATTTTGTAAGATTCATCTGGAGAAAATATTCTCTGTAAAAATTCAGCATTATTGGCAGAGATTTTTAAAAATTAAGATTTATTATTTTTATAAAAGAAGTTAATTTTTAAAAATTCTTTTAGATTCTTCTTGCTGGCATTTCAACATTTCACCTTTGGCTTATTATTTCTTACATTATTTTAGGGATATCGCCATACTTCACAATATACGGATTTTTTGATTAAAAAACACTTTTTTTCTGTGATAATTATTTATCAGGAAATTTGCCTCATCGACCCTGGTGACCCCATGAGTGGTGTTTACCATAGCGGTCGCAGTTGAGATGACCCTAACTTAGGTGTACAGTTCGTATTTATTTAACTCAGTTTTGAATATATTTTGAATTTACTTTGGGAGCTGGTTCTTCGAGACAATCGATTATTCAACAAATTGTACCGAAGAATCAATAGAGATTATCAAGCAAATAAGACGAACTCAACAACGCTTACGCGAATAGATACAGAGTAAGCATGTGTTATCAAAAATCAATGGGTCGACAAATGGGCAAAAAATGTACAAGAATAGGCATCTCGAGTTATTTTTACAGATAATTTTTGGAATTAATTTATTTAGACATGTGACGCCTTTCAAAGAGTGTCAAATCTCACTTTTTTTGTTTTGCGCTCCTGAAAAATGAAAACTCTAATTGGTCTAATATGTACTGATTTTTTTTTGCCTAATCACACAATATTGACGTTTTTCTGGATTAAGCTGTCACTTGTCAGATTTTGGTCGAAACCAAGTTCACAAACTAGGAATTTTAAGTGTTCCTTAGTCAATTTGGAGCAAAAAATGGTGTATGGCATTTCGAAATTTTGACTCCTGGTGTCTAAACATGTCAAAAAATATGTACCGGATATGATAAACCCGGAATGAAAACGAAATTTTTTGCTCATTTGATACTTGAGAAGGCATCAATAAAGCTGTATGCCAGTTTTTATTAAAATTTGAAGTTCGGAAACCTTCAGGCGAAGGGCTTAAGGGATATGCGACCTGATTAAAATAAAGCCTCTAGAGCATTAAACATGCTTGAATTGATAACGGGGNTTTTGGCTATTTGTGTTTTGACACCGGACACCACCCGGTGTCGTAAAGAGCACTTTTTTGAATATCGACACTGGAATATCATAGGGGCCTAAAATCATACTTATTTGGAGTAACTTTTCAAGAGAAAATTTTTGGCATGATTTATTTTGACATCCGACACCACCTGGTGGTGTGAAGAGCACTTTTTTGAATATCGACACTTGTATATCATAGGGGCCTAAAATCATACTTATTTACCTAAGGCGCACCCTTCGAAAACGTTTGGTAGTGATCAGTAAACTGGATACACTTTTAAATAGTAGTAAGAAAGATCAACATGAAATACAGGATATAAAAATGTTTTAAATTGGTTAGACTTGGTAGTAGAATTTTTTCTTCGCCAAGAAAGTGTCCAGAAAATTATTTCAGAAATTATGTTTTTTTTTAATTTGAACTGAAGTTTTTGATATAAAATAAACATAATTGTTGATTTTTATTACCGGGATTTTTTAAACCCCACAAGTTGAAAATACTAAAAAACCTTTTGAAAAAATAATACAAAAGTCTAGTTAATACGAAACCTAGGTAATTTAAAAGGCCTTTAGGTTACGTAAAATCTCTTTATTAATAATCTCTCTTACACAAAGATGCCGCTCGTGCTGATGTTCTATGAAAAATATTGTGTAACTCATAACGATTAATGAATAGGAAAATCCTTGTTAATACAGTAGATTCTTGATCAGTTTTCTTAGGAGAGTTCCTTTCGAAATTTGTATCATATTTTTATAAAAATTTGTCTGATACGCGAATTTAGGATATAACTCTAATACAGGTGGGGGCAATATCGCCGAAAAATATCATATCGTGTCCTAGCGTCGTATCTGATACGCCGATATGGGCACAGAAATAAAAATTTTGTTCAAAAAATATAAAAACGCGTAGGCGTTCGAAATGACGTCATATGTCGATCAATTTTTTGAATTTTATAAGGAGTTCGAAATAGATTCGTATGAAGTAAATAACCAAAATGCGTAAATTTACATACTCTACCAAAGGCAATCAAAGAACGTTGAAAAGACTAGATTGGGAAGCCAACCTTGAAATGACGTCATACTTAACGCCAAAAAGTATTTGAGATATAAATTCCAAAAAATTGGCGGATATCACCTTTTGTTAAATCTGAGAGATGTGAGCTGAAAAGCGAGCCTCGTGGTGGCTAGGAGGGGTGTTTAGGAGTGTTAGGATTGGCTCCCTGGGCGCTTTTCAACACATTCTCAGATTTAATAAAAAGTGTTTAAAGGGGAATAAATCGTGAATTGTTTAGGTTTTTCGGCGATATCGCCCCCCCTGTATAGATTTTAGGTCGAAAAATTGCATAAAATACCTTTTCATATTTGTACTTCTTATATAAACGTCTTTCTGGTCGTAGGTTCCGTATTTTGATTTAATATGCTCCCCAATGGCATAATTGCCCTCGTACCCGATAGTGGTCAAACGTCCACTGGCGCCACCACATGATAAATCAGTATGGAAATGAAATGGTCGAGGTTTCCCGCTGTGATATTTCAAATTGTAAGAAACATTTTCAACGTGTGCCGGAACGGTATAAAAAGACTCCTTATTCCAGTTGGAGGCGCCGATTTGCTGGATCGTTGCAGTCGAAGATCGGGCACCATGCCGAGCAAGAATCACCACACGACTCAGAGTCAGTCCACTCATAACACTCTGAACAAATGATAAACATTTCAAGCACACAAGTATTTTACCATCAAATGTGATTATTTGTGAAAATAGTAAAAACATTTTTATAGCTATCTTTGTGGATCCACGATAGCTGAATGGAATGTAGCGCTTTCGAGCCGAAACCCTGCTAGGTGAAGAGATCGTTTGCGTTCCTTAATGTTCAATTCATTGAGCTCTCTGGTAGTTTGAGTCTCATGCTTGACTTGCCCTACATATACTGGAAGCAGTATGTAATCTGTATTTACTGAGTTATTTCTGTATTACGGGTTATTAATAAACCTGAAAAGACCTTCCAAGCATATTTTTGAATTTACGATTATTTTGCGAATTTACAGGGAATTTTGAAAATCACTCTAATTTCGTGATTTTCGATCCTTTATCGATCTATTTCATCGAAAATTCACCTCAAATGTAGCCGAAACATTCCAAGGATTTTCTTTCTGTACGATTTTATTCTGTCATTTAAATAAATATGTTGCATACTCGACTTGAAATTATTCAATGCAAAAAAAGTTATTTTTACCATACTAACTCCGAGCCGCGCAAATGACCTATCGACGCCAAATGCACTTTGCAAAGGTTTAGACTCTAAACATTTTCAAAGTGTATTTGGCCTGGTTGAGTCAATTGCGCGGCTCGTATTTAGTAAGTAAAAAAACAAATTTCTTTGCATTGAATAATTTTGAGCCAAGTATGCAACATTTATAAACTTTAGACTATAAAACACAAAAACATAGTCATTGACAACATAACGAAAGACCACTCTCCCGATATGCATTTGGGCATGAGTTTATTCTTATGAAGCAGCAAAACTCGACGAATTTCAGAGGAGTTTATGATATTGTAATGGAAATTTGATATTGAATACGCGTGACCAAAAGCAGCGATGAGAGTGTAGAACTTGTTGAAATTGCGAAACGTTAAAAATATGAGTCCTAATCGAAGGTAAAATGCATTCAGGAGATATTATCAGTAGTATTTTTGTTTGTGTATATTAATGCCACTTTGCTGAGTAAATTTATGCTCAGCCGAGTTGACTTCTGGGTTATTAAAAGTAACTTTAATGAGACAGTCCCTTCAAATAAGTCAATTAGTGTGAATAAATAAATCCTATAAAAATGGATATTCATCGAGTATTTGACGGTATGAAAGAATTTTGTAGATTCATCGGAGAAAATATTCTCTGTAAAAATTCAGCATTATTGGCAGAGATTTTTAAAATTAAGATTTATATTTTTTATAAAAGAAAGTTCAATTTTTAAAAATCTTTTTAGATTCTTCTTGCTGGCATTTCAACATTCACTCTTTTGCTTATTATTTCTTACATTATTTTAGGGATATTCGCCATACTTCACAATATACGGATTTTTTGATTTAAAAAACACTTTTTTCTGTGATAATTATTTATCAGGAAATTTTGCCTCATCGACCCTGGGGTGGACCCCATGAGTTGGTGTTTACCCATAGCGGTCGCAGGTTGAGATGAGACCCTAACTTAGGTGTACATGTTTTCGTATTTAATTTTAACTCAGTTTTTGAATATATTTTGAATTTACTTTGGGAGCTGGGTTCTTCGAAGACAATCGAATTTATTCAACAAATTGTACCGAAGATTATCAATAGAGAATTATCAAGCAAATAATGACGAACTCAGACAACGCTTACGCCGAAATAGATACAGAGGTAAGATGTGTTATCAAAAATCAATGGGTCGACAAATGGGCAAAAAATGTACAAGAATATGCATCTCGAGGTTATTTTTTACAGATAATTTTTGGAATTAATTATTTAGACATGTGACGCTTCAAAGAGTGTCAAATCTCACATTTTTTTGTTTTGCGCTCCTGAAAAATGAAAAACTCTAATTGGTCTAATTTGTACTGATTTTTTTTGCCTAATTCACACAATATTGACGTTTATCTGGATTAAGCTGTCACTTGTCAGATTTTGGTCGAAACCAAGTTCAAAACTAGGAATTTTAAGTGTTCCTTAGTCAATTTGGAGCAAAAAATGGGTGTATGGCATTTCGAAATTTTGACTCCCTGGTGTCTAAAATGTCCAAAATAGGTACCGGATATGATAAACCGAATATAAAACCGGAAATTGACAACGAAATTTTTTGCTCATTTGATACTTTGAGAAGGGATCAATAAAGCTGTATGCCAGGTTTTATTAAATTTGAAGTTCGGAAACCTTTCAGGCGAAGGGCTTAAGGGGGTATGCGACTCTGATTAAATAAAGGGCGTTCGGACTTAGAGGCAGTTAATACATCGTTGAAATTGAAGAATTAAGTGCGAAGCGGTGGATCAATGTTTTAAGGTGTACGCTAAGGAACCGTGCAATCTACCAAAAAAAAATTTTCGACAATTTTCGGCATTTTTAGGCTATGCGGTTTTTTTTCTAAGTAATTATTACAAGATGGAAGGATTTAGAATAAGAAATAAATCGTGTTTGCGCTCCCACAAGAGAAGGCATACTGACTGATTATCTTTTGAGACCATACACTTCCAAATATCAGCAGCTTGGAGGGGCAGTATAGACCAACAGATGTCTCTGCATCAGTGTTTAACAAATAGGCTTTTCGTAGAGCTCTTGGCGTCAGAGAGCACTAGCTGGGTTCGAAAAATCGAAGCACTTTTTTTTTCGGAGAAAGTAATTTTATTTTTTCGGGAACAGAAATGACCAAAACAGCAGAATTATACTTGTCGAGTTCTAGCTCGAAATTATAGGGAGCATGGAAGTAAAAAGCGGCATTCGAGAGAGCTCATTGACATGTAATTGTTTCATAAGGAAGTGGAGAGGGCTTTGATAGAAAATTTTGAGCACATAATAGTGTGCATATATATAATCCTCGCGTAGAGAAGTAGGCATAGAGATAGAGTTTGAAGTCTGAACATTGCGGAAAAAATCGTGCGGTTAAATCTTGGCGTTTCTAGAATTGTTGCAGTCGCCCGGTCGATCAAACGAAGAAGAGACTGGCGTAAGCAACAAGTATTTGGCAGGCTTGAGCCTACCTGTTAAAAGTATGATTGTGTTAAATGTCGATGACGAGGGAGGTACGGACCTACTCGCTCGTTACGTGATGGGTTCGTGTGTAAAGGATTTGAGCGCTCGAGATTTGGTATTGCTATTTTAAATGCGGGTCATTGGCAGAGGAGAATAGTTTTCTTGCAGTTTGGAAAAGTCAAGGTACAGTAGAAGACTTTGTGTAGTAAAGTAAGGCCTGTATTATGCCGACGATGACTTAGTCTTGGGTAGTACTGGTGCAAGAAATAATCGTATATTCGGTCTAGACTAGTATAATCTATTAGTGTGTGTGCTGATTGAGTGACCATAACGAGAAGTTGTACATAAGGGCTCGGATATAGATGACATAGCGAGACATCAGATATAGCACGATACTTTCTCCGGGGTTTTTTTACACTCAAATGGATAGGAAAGAGATATGGAGAGCACTGTAAAGGTTGTATGTACTTTTCAGTGGAAGTAAGCCAGTCTTCACGACAGAGGGTAAAAAGCTACGACAGGAATGCAACAAAGTCAGAGTCGCATACCCCCTTAAGTGGGGAAAAAATGATTTTTCGCATTTTTGAAGAAAATTCGAAAAAATTTTTAAAAAATATTTGAAATTTTTTTTGGTAAAAAATGATCCAGAATGGCCTCCTCTTATTTTTGATACCCCTCTTTTGGTCTCAACAAGTGACAGCCTAATCTGGATTAATTTGATTTCATTTGTGCTGTAAATCCGCCATTTATTTTGATATAAAATAACAAGAAAACCAGATAATCTTAACTTTGCAGATGAGTTTGTAAGTGCCCTAATGCAAGTTTTCGAGTCTATGGGAAGCACTTCCTGATTTAATACAGTGGGTAAGACCAATGGGCAACACACAAGCTTTTCGAAAAAGTGTTGCCCATTGGTCTCACCCACTGTATAGCGTGAAATGGATGCATTCTTGGCCAAAAAGAAAAAAAAGCTTGACCCCTACGTGATTCGAACACGCAACCTTTCGATCTGGAGTCGAATGCGCTACCGTTGCGCCAAGGAGTCATGACTAACCTCGGGAATATTGACATATATGAAATAACAGTAAGAAATAAATGCATAAAGTAAATATGAAATCTNAAAATACTGTGATTTCTGTCTATAAGGACAGGTGAGATTTTCCCAAATTGTCCTAAAGCAATCTGTCCTAAGCTATTTTGGTCATATTTTTTAAAAAGCGATAATATTTTCCCAAAAAAAAGTGAAGACCTTTTTTTTTTGCTCTTCACCCAAAAAAATTACGAAAAAGAGGTGTTATATAGAAATTTTTGAAAATATACCTTTTTGATTATTTTTCCCAAATTGTCCTTATAGAGGGACGGACCAAAATCCAAAAGCGTAGGTTTTGGCCATTTCCCCCCAAATTGTCCTTATAGAAAGTGTCCTTATAGACAGAAATCACAGTATTGAATTCCGACTGGTGAATTCAAAAAATAAAAACGTTCAAAAACTTCAATATATGTCAAAATAAACGTTTGTCATATTTC
This sequence comes from Oikopleura vanhoeffeni, assembly GCA_004367855.1. Classification (NCBI taxonomy): domain Eukaryota; kingdom Metazoa; phylum Chordata; class Appendicularia; order Copelata; family Oikopleuridae; genus Oikopleura; species Oikopleura vanhoeffeni. Next base: position 337,601 of record SCLH01000128.1, read on the forward strand.
AGCCGATCCTGTGAAGTGTAATTTGATACCCTTTGAGGTGTAACATCTCAAAATTAATATTTCCAAACAATTTATCTTATAAAAATTACCCCGAAATGTACATTGTCATATAAACAAATTTTATATTTCTGCCGAATCGGCAGTGCTGATACTAAAAAAGTGTGATTACTTATGCAAAAACTTTTATATGGAAAAAGTATCAAGAATTTATATTACTATTTGAACATTTTTTGGACTTCCTTTGGTGCTCAATAGTGTCAGTCGACACCCCTTGAGATCTCCACCCCTAGTGCAGTCGGCAATCCCGATTCAAATAAAGCTTATTGCTTGGAGATGGTTAACTGAGGTGAGTTATCTTGCTGGGGGGTTGTAGGGAATTCAACTTATCTTTTGATCCGTAAGAAATAACAACCTTACTGATATTCTACTGAGTTAGTTAACTTATAAAAAATAATCAAAAGAAATTGAAAAATTCAGAAAATTTGATTTTGTTGAACAGTTTACAAAAATAAAACTTTTTAAGGTGTTTATAAATAAAACGACCAAGCAGAATTCAAAAATTTTCAAAACATGGTTATGCAAGATAACAATGCCCCGTGAAAGTCGAGGTTCTTACCTCTCGAATTTTTTACCATGAGTCGGCAAAATTTATACGTAGGCAGTTGAAAAAGCTGATTATCAGATTTGAAGACCCCACAACCTCCTTAATACAATGTATATGGATCAACGGACCTCAGAGTACAAATCCTAACTATTTGAAAAATGCGAAATCTGAGCATTTGATTGGTTGATCCTTTCCTAATCTGACCAATGAAATCGGCCTATTCCTCGATCAACGGTTTTTATTNGGTGCTAATATCTTGCGTTGTTTGTATCATTCAAATATTTAGGATTTGTACTCTGAGGTCCGTTGATCCATATAGGATTCAGCTAATCAGCCGATTGCCAAACACTCTTAGCGATTAACAACTTTATAAAGTCCATATGTTTTTTGTTGCTACAAAATAAAATAATTTTCAAGCGTCTACCCCACGATCTCGGAGGTCGAGAAGAGAATTAAATCGAGAACCAGATTTAACCAGATTAAAACGTCTCTACTCTACCGAAAGAAGGACTCAAATCGATCATATTTACAAGAACCAAGGAACTCATTTAACAGCTTTAAAAATGTAGGTTTTTATTTTTTAATTTGAGCTTGTTCTGCAAGAATTTCGCATTTATAAACGAGTACTAAGGGTATAAATTATACCGTATAATACACCGTTGTTGAATAAATGAAACTAGAAGATACGCGCGAGAAAGAATAATACAACTCAAACGTCTCACTTTTTTATTTCCGGCACTGGGTTGTATACGCCAGAAAGATTAAAAAAACGAAATAACTGGTTACCACTGGTAACTTACCAGTAATTGGTATTTCCATTTTTAAGGGGGTCGGTGCGTTTTGACAAATTTGCACTTTTTCAATTTCTTTTCTCTTGACGGGAAACTTTATGCTACTTTAAAATTTTTGGGTAAAAACTTTTTCGAACGGAAGTTGCCACTTTTGAGCTCACTTTTTATAATCTGATTTTTTTCAGATCGATTATTTTTACTTTATAAATTGTCTTTTGAAACAACACTCAAAAAACGCGCGTTAGCTATCGAAGGTGTCTAAATTTCAGTAAAATTTATTTTCTATTTATTAGAAGCGCTAAAAGACGGTCTCGACCACCGTTGAAAATTAATTTAATTTATATTTATACCATTTTTACGTCAAAATCGAAAATTTAAATTTTTGAAAAAAGACGAAAAAAAACGTGGCAAGTTTGAGTGTGTGATAAATTTTTTTTAATTCTGAATAAAAAAGAGCTTTGATGGATTTCTGCCAAACCGTAGTTTTGTTTGAAAAAGTATGATTCAGAGTATAAACAAGAGCGAAGAAACAAAACAAGAACATGTTTGAATATAGGTAGTAAAAGGTGGCATTCTCAATATTTTCAGCTGATGATTCCAGAAAAACTAGTTTGCAAATTTTCGAAGAAGAAATGAGGAAAATTTTCAAAATATTTCCGATTAATTTTGACCGAAAATCACAAAACCATATCATATGATTTTTCAAATAGCATATAAAAATTATGTGGTCACCTACGCGAAAAGTTAAAGTGGCCATTTTAAAGAGTTTTTGTCATTGATTTGAAAGAAAAACTGTAAAAAAAAATTAGACAAAAATAAGGAATTTTTTTATAATGTTCGGGACTTTTTTCAAAAATTGCTCATTATTTGTCGAATTTGAAAAGTTTAATTCTAACTCAAAATTTTTTGAAAAAGCAATAATTCGAAAATTCTTTAGTTACAAAAGTTCCTGGATTATGAAACATTACTTTGATGGTATATTGAGAAGAATATATAAACCCAGTAATAAGTTTTTCATCAAGAGCCCATATCCGTATCTGTCAAA
>SCLH01000128.1:359710-384047 GCA_004367855.1 Oikopleura vanhoeffeni
TCTTCACAAAAAATTATTGAACAGATTTCTAGAGAATTTTCAATTTAATTTATAGAGAAGGCAAAATAAAGCTAAAATAAGACATGCCAATTTATGCCCATTATAAAAATCATGTTTGAAATATTTAAAAGCAAAATTGTGCTCCAAATCTTATGAAATTCAGTGATAGGAATGTTCGAAACCTCTCAAACGCAATTTTGCGGCAATTTAATGGCAACATTTGTATTTACTGTTTTTCGACGAGTCGACAGTGGGATGTTTTAAACGTGAAATTAAGAAAACGAAAAATGTTTTAATTTGACATTTTTAACTTTAACATGCAAGAATGAAAAACTGAGAGGATAAACTTCTGAAATTTTTCCTGGATCAGATTATGAAACTCGATTATTTAAAATAAAATACAATCTATTCTATTGTATGGGTCAAGTCAAAATTTAATTTGGGCAACTTTGAAAAAATTCTGTTTCTAACTTGGATATCATTGCAACCAACCACATTTTTTCAAAAATTTACTGTTTAAGATTGACCTCTATCAGGAATCGGCACAATTGGACCGAATCAGGATTGGATCGAATTTTTTGTTGAGGCCTTCCAATCCAATTTTTTGAGAGTCGACCGATCCGATCCAAACACATTTTCAAATGTGCCGAGCGTGGACCTCACTTGAAAATATCGGATTTATACATTTACGTTTTAAACATTTTATAATCGACCTGTTTTTGGCATTTTACCCTGCTTGAGATGGACAAAGGGATCGGCTTTGCTCATATATTCGTACTAATTTAATTATATTTTATTTAGTTGTATATCCCTTTATCACCTTTTGGGGTTAGAATGCGTAGCCACAACGTTTTAAAAGGAGGAGTGGTACGCATTCTAACCAAAAGGTGATAAAAGGATATTATTTCGAATTATTATTCATCATTCAGAAACTGTAAAAAAATATATCGGTATAAATGTGTTAGGGCGGTACTCACCGGTTTTTAATTTCAGGTTAGAGGACAGTAATAACTGCACCGAATAGCCTCAGGAAGCCCACAAAATTTGCATTTCTGCTCTTTCCAAAACCAAAGGTGTTCAGATTTTTCTCAAAATTTTTCCCGAGTTTTTCTGATTCTTCTAAGTATTTTTTTGATGGAGAAAATACATAAAACCTCAATTTTTCAATAAAAATTCTAAAATAGTTAAAAAGTGAGTAGCACGTTTTTTACTTCGTTTTGCAGTAGCTTTCCAGGACATCAGGATGAAAATACATTTCTATTAAACTCCCAAAAATGGACTTCCCGGTTGAAACTAAAATGCAATCTTCTTATTAATAGGAGAATGATTAAAAAAAGTTTTACACTCAGAAATCCTTACGAAATTAAATTAAATTTGAAATAATGTACGCGAGTTCGTTTTCCAGAAATTTGTTTCAGTTTGAAATTTTTACGTTTTTTCTTTGATTCTAGAATAGAGGGATTCAAAAATTTCAGCCTGTGTTAACAACAGGAAAATGCGTGGAAATGCTGCTGACTAACAAAAGATAACGGTATTAAAAATGTAGTTTATTTGCTGCGAAATAATACAAGCAGAATGAGAATTGAGCGAAAACCCTGTTTGTGTTTTCATCCCGGAGTGATTGGTTTACGTTACCTATTTCTTAATAACATTGTTCTCATAAGTTCTCTATTAAGGTCGGTTTTTTCGTGAAAATAATTTTAACCACCTGAGTTCTATGTATAAAGTCGACCCGTTATTCTTTTTGAAATTTGTTACTATAGCATTATTACGTTAATAACTTAAATGGGGCCTATTCCATGATTAGATTTTGTGTGTTTTTGATGCGTCTGACTTGGTCGCGTTTTATTAAGGACTTGGTCACAGGCAAAAATTTCGTTATCTTTATAAAATTTTTGGGGCAGTTTTTTATTTCTGACGTTTAGGCGTCAGCTTCCGGCTTGACAAAGTTTTATGGCGCAACAGGGCCTTTTTTAACACGGCTGGCTGTTTTGTGCCATTTCTTCGGGGCGAAGTTACTATATATATCGTTTAAAATAATTAGCCTGTCACTTCGGGGTTTTTTACCGGAAAATACAAAAACATGGGCTACAGTTGTATTAGCGTTAATTGTGGTTAATGTTTGTGAGCGCGTCTTGCATACGGGAGCATATCTTACCCAGATCCCGGCATTTTTATCGTTTTACATAATACCCAGATGGTGTTTTTTAATGCCTATGAACTCTTTCGGAGTTGGCCACTAGATTGTGGTCTATAAGCTGCACTGTATATTGTGTGATATATGAAATTGATCACAAAAATTATAAAAATAAACTCGTTAATTAAAATGACAGCCCGCGATTCGCTGTCCGATTGGTTTTTTGTATTCCGTATTCTAAAATGAAAATTTCAAGCCCGTTACGGCGTCTATTGCTCTCACGTGAACATGGAAATATACGTACAGACCAACGGCTAAAATTGTATCCATTATGGTTTAATATATTACTTTTTACCGGTAACGCTTTTCTTTCTATGTCAAAGTCGACGGTTATATGTTCAAAGGGTTTGCTACCGTGGATCTAAATTTTTCATAAGGTATTAGTCTTTTGCATGTATTGCCGCCTTTCGTTCAGACAAGTGGACATGAACTAAACATTATTTATGATATCATCTCTTTTCCCGGGCCCCAAGTGCCAATCAATTTAAAGATGAATCCACTCTATTCACACACCGCTGATGCCCGCTATGCGTCATGACATATTTTTAGATTAATGCGGTACCGTGGACCGGGTAAAATAATTTTATCGTTACCGTTAATATTCAAAATTAAATGTTTTGGTACTTTTGTGAATTTTTAAGTTACGATTTCATTCTTTGAAGATATTTTTCAATTTATCGTTAGGTTCAAGGTTTCCATTTTTCGAAGGGAACATCGTTTTCAATAAAATCTATTAATTTTTTTTTAAATTTTTATTCTATCGTTGTTTATAACGCTATTTCAGATAATTCTGAAAACGGTGATTTTTTCAAGAAATATTATCATTAGTGACAGCCAAAATGTTTCTGGCTGTAATTTGCTCGGTTTTTCAGAATTATTTGTTGGAGTAGTCGAGGGTGGCCTTAGTGTCCACGATGGGATGTAAAACTTTAACGTTAGATTCCGGAACTTTGGTAAAATCACCCAATATTTTTTGCTGGTTTTTTTGGACTTGGTTTGTTTATCGGGTTAAAAAAGGTCTACTAAGCATTATCTGCGAAATTATTTGATGCATCTTCGCATGTACTGACACTATAAAATTATATTCTTATTAACCCGCTCTTGCCAGCGGCTTATTCTTAAATTTTTCAAATACGTTTTTATCGATAAGTTTTAGACTTTTTGGTCGGTTTTCAAACGCCTGTGAACGGTAGCTGGACCTTTTAAAAAATATTTTCAGTTTTTCTATATACCGTATACGATTGCGTAACATTACGCGTTAGATGGCGTCCAACGGCGTTTCCGTTTCGTTAAGAGTTTTTTGGCTTATCAGCTATAATTTTAATTTTATTATCGATATTTTGTAACAAGGACAGCCCAAGGGACCCACTTCACTAGCGTCCGTTATCAGTGTAAATGGTGGCCGAAAATCTGCAAAAGATATGCACTTTTTTGGACGACAGTCGATTTTTAGCCGTATCAAATGCTCTTTGAGCTGAATCGGCCAATGGGAAAATTTGACTCTGTTTTTTATTTAATTTTGTTAATTCATTCATTTAATTACTGAAACAATTTTTTTGCAACTTCTTCCCTACGTTTTGTCGGGAAATAAATTCGCCTCGTAACCAGCAAAATTGGCCAACAAGCTGCTGTAGCTGTTTTTATTTGTAGGTGGAGTTAACTCTTGAAACAGCGCGTAATATTTTCTGGGTCAGCCGAATAGCCTGATTATCGATGATTCGCCGCTAAGAATTTTACTTTTTCGCTTTAAAATTTGCATTATTTCGGGGTTTAACCGTAAATTATATTTTTCGACATACGGAAAATACGTCTTTCAACGTTTCATGGTAATTTCGGAAATTTTACCGTGAATAAGAATATCGGAAGCGAAAAGTTTTTTTTAATTTTTCCGATATTTTTGACCTTCGTGTAGGGCGTTTTAAACGGCGCGCGTAAAATATCGCCAATATTTTTATAATCCCATAGGGGAGACGCTTAAATGCGAGGTAACGTGATTAAATGTAAAAGCCGGTTTTATGACGATTCTATTTTATCGATAGAAAAATTGCCAATAGCCTGATTTGATATCTAATGTGGCGAAAAAATTATTTCGAGTCCAATTTCTATGAAATAGGAGACACTTGTTCTGGAAGTGCAAAATTTATCGATATTTTCGGCTAAAAACCCGATTAATCGTTTTCTTAAAATATGCGACCGATGCGACCTTTACCGTCCTTTTTTCGGTACTGCGATATTGGGCTATTCCAAACCGTTGGTTTCTTCACATTTGTCAATATACTTTCCCAGTTGGAGCATGTATTAATTTCTGAAATTACCGCTATTTGTACGCCGCAAGCTATTGCGTGCTGTTTTAACGTAGATAGATTTCCCCGTTTCCGTTAATATTGGAACTTCAGACGGGAAATTTGCCTACGTTTTTCACATTCTGAACCAAAAATGTCCTTTATAGTTCCAGTATAAGTCGCAAACCTTATTAAGGTGATTTTGGCTCTGCTTTTTGTTTTAATCGTTATTCCTAGCTTTTCGACATGCTGTATTTTTATTTCCGGTAATGGTTCATCTTTTCGTTTAAAATTCGATTCCTTTGGCCCGTTATAGGTATCAGACTTTGTGATTATCGATAATTTAAATTATCTTAAAATATTTATCATGATTTTCCCGGATTAACGTTAGTTTGGTTTTGTGAAAATGGGAAAAGAATTGACATTTTCATTCAAAATTCGATACCTAAGAGTATTGGAATATTACAGTCGATTACGTAAAATCTACAAATTTGACATTTCATGGTTCCTTTCTTACTGGACCGGTAATTTTACCGATTACGGTTTTTTGGTATTCGCTTATTCCCAGAAATCGATAGGTTTGAATTCTGTAGGTCTTTGTATTACCGCTAAGTTCATTATATAATTTTAACGGGAAAAAAGGTTGTAGTATGAGCTGTTGTCACGCACCGCGGTTATTCTCAAATGTTTTTGACAAACCTATATTTTTACGTCTAAAAATATTTTGCTTCTAGATTGTTAACCGTAACATGTCTCAAAATTGAAGTACGATTTATTTTCGTTTAACTGATGCGTACTGCTCACCATTTACGTAAGAGAAAGGATTCTTATTTTCAAAAATCTGTCACCGAAAAGATTTCCTTTCAGGCTTGTTTTCAATTTTTTTGAATCGTTTTTTATTATCGTTATGGTCTACTTAAGTATTTATATCGGCAAATGTTCGCTGCTGATTCGTGCGCTTGATAGTTCTTGGATTTAAAAAAATCTCTGGGGATTTCCCTTATATTTACAAATTTGGGATTTTGTTAAATGAACTTCAAAAATCGTTCCAAATTCGACCGTTATTATTTCGCATCGTTGCGGTTATCGTTTGCGTTTAAACGTCTGCGATCATCGTTGCGTCCCCAAAAAGTCGAGCTCGTTGGTGCGTGCTGAACCTTTTCGCGATAGTATTCGGCCTTTTTGAGCCACTTGCGGTTTGCAGTTTTGAGAGAATCCTATCATTGTTCATATCTCGAAATATTTCCCAGTGGTCCTTTTCTTCAAATTTGGGACATAATAACGTTGCGCCTATAAAATCGAATGACGTTCATCTTGCGGTTAAACTTTTTATCGGTACCGTGTGGCCTTTATCGCATAAGGCTTTTGAACGTAATTCGTTCCGTTAATTTATTTGAATACAATTGAAAAATTTTTCATCTTTTCAAAATTCTAGGTCGATGCTTCGACTAACAACCTGAAAGCATTTCTGTTGGCCTCCGTTAGTATTTGTTATATAGGAAATCATATTTGTCGAAATTTTTATATCCGGTTTAGCGTTCAATATGCTTCCACACATTTTCGCCGAGTTGAGTCTTACATTGAGATAGAAATTCGGTGCTCTAATTTACCGTTAACTTCTAATCTAAACAAAGAAAAATATGCTTCAATTTGCAGTTATAACGCTCTGGTTTTCACTTAATGTTTTTAGACCGATGTATGTTGGTAGGTCTTCAAACGCGAGAAGATATTGCCTTTACTCCCCTTCATAATTTTTTTATCGGTTAGCGCAACCCATGTAAATATTTTGAGCGTCATTTACGTGCTTCAGTTTTTTTTCCGTTTCATTTGTTAAGGTCAGACTGCAAAAATTTTTAAAATTTGATTCGATACCTTTTCAAGGCTGACGTTATATAAGCTTGTTTTTTACTTTTCATCCGGTCTCTTCCGCGACGAGTTTTTTAAAGACATGTTATGTTGAGTCACGAAATTCTAATTGAGCGAACTCATCATTACCGATATTTTTCTGAATTCACTTTAAAATTCTGAGTTTTTTGATTCTAGTCACGGGCGCTCTTAGTAACCTAGTTACTCTCTAGGGTTTGTATGGTTTAAAATTTTTTCTCATTCGATTCTTCACATTAATTTTTAGGCGTTAAAAATAAATATTTTGTTTTCCTCTGCGGTTTCTGTCTTTCTTAATGGCTTTTATTTATCTTATTGATGCTGAAATTTTTTGTTTCGCTAATTTAAATTTTTTTACTTCTTATTTTTTTGTGATTCTTGAAAATTTTTAAACGGTAGATCTTAAGTTAGTTTTAAGTCAGGTTCCGTGTTTGAATTCGGTCACCACTGTTAACAACAGGAATTGCGTGGAAAAATGCCTGTAAACTAACAAGATATAAACGGTATTAAAAATGTAGTTTATTTTGGTGCTCATAATACAAGCAGAATTGAGATGAGACGAAACCCTGTTTTTGGTGTTTTCATCCCGGACGTGATTGGTTTACGTGACACTATTTTCTTAATAACATGTTCTCATAGATCACATGTTACACCTGGACTTTAGCAGATTTTTTCTTCAGTAGATTCATGAGCTTGTATTTGATGTATTTTCAACTCACTACGATGATTTTTTTTTTAGAATCATGAAAATTGAGCTTTCTGGCTGAACTTAATCTGCAATTTTTTATAATTAGCAGCGATATGAAAAAAAAGTTGTGCACTAAAAAAATTCGAGAAGACATGTTTCTTTCGGATAATACCAAATTTAAAAAAATTAACTTAGTCGTTTTTTTGAGGAAAATTACTACAAATTTGGCAATATCATAAAAAATTACGGTTTTATCTAATCTCTAGACAACAAATGTCCGATCGAAATTTTTATGGAAGAGATAAAATACATTGAAGATTAAAAATCATGTGTTTCTAGAACTTTATCCACTTGGTACTTGTGGTGCTTAAAAAAATCTTTTTTTTACTTTTTGGTTCGGTTAGCAACAAGGATAGTCTTCATTTAGGGTTTTCAGGAATTTCTATAACTTGTTTGTTTTCTTTTCTGAGCCCTGATCGAAAATATTCAAAAACCGTTGAGTACCCCCTGAAGGGGGTGGTGTTAGTTTTTGGAATTCAGAGGCTTTCGGTACGGTTAGACAAATGCGGATGGACATTTTTCTGAACCAAACATTAGGAAGATCTATCTTTAAATCCCGCGATTCCATTTAACAGTTTAGCTACCACTCCCACCAAACCTGTGGTTCCACCGCGGGTTAAACACGAGTCCCTCCAGCTTTTTTCCAAAAAAAACAAGGATCTTAGAGCTTATATCGGAAAGATTTTGCAAATTGGTGTTGAGAATCTGGAAAATTGTCTAAATTTAAGTGGGAATCGGTTCTGTTTTTTTCGATTTTTTCCTCAGGAGTCAGAAATCTGGTTGAATGTGCCAATAAAAGGGTGTTTTTTCGACGTTATTGACTAAAAGGCTTTTTCTGTGGAAATGCAAGATCGTGATTTTCGGATGTAACAAGCCCAGGAGTTGATGAAGATCGAATCGTCGTACTTGTATGAATTTCGTCCCTGATTGGCCGTAAATCGACAAATAACGTGCGCCAAAATTGACAATTTTGCAGAATAAAGTAATAATTAGGAATTTTAATGTGACTGAAAGATTCCTTGTGTGTGATTTGCTGGAAACGATTATTAGCCACTATTGGTCTGATTTTGAACCACAGCGATTCTAGAAACAATTAAAGTTTTTCTTAAAATTATTAGATTTAATCTCTAGGCTGAGACATTTAAATTCCACTAATTTTATCATTGTCAATGTTTCCGCGCATTTTTTTTGTCGATTTACAGCCATCAGGGCGAAATTCGAAAAATTACGGGAACCCAATTCGAATGTTAAGGCCATCTCTAGGCTTGTTAAACATTCCGGAAATGGACGTTTCTGACATTTTCCACAGAAAAGCCTTTTATCAAAACGTCCAAAAAACACTTTCTTTCGGGACTTCAGCCCAAAATTTCCTGACCCCTGAGGCAAAAATCGAATTGAAAAGAAGCCGATTCACTAAAAATTCAGACAATTTTTCTAGATTCTCATTAAATCTCAAAAAACTTCTCCGATAGTAAGCTCTAAGATCCGATGTTTCTTTTGAAAAAAGCTGATGCGGATCGTCTTAACGCGTTAACACAGATGGTGTTGGGTTTGAGAGTGGGTGCCTAAAACTGTCAAGGAATTGTGAGATCAAAGATAGATATTTTTAAGCTTATGTTTCAAAAAATGTCCAGTCTGAAGTCGTCTGACCGTACGAAGCTCTGGAAATGTCCCCAAAAATCACTGACACACCCCCTCAAGGGGGTTCTATAGGCCAAAATGGACTTTTTGAATTGCGTATTTCTCTCGGCATAGACATAGGAAGTGACTGAAAATCCTGATAAGTTAGTTCGTAATCATCTGGGAAGGACGTTTTTAATTATATTTTTAAGATTAGCATTTGTTGAACCAACCGGGAAATGAGTGGTTAACCGGGAGCAAAAAAATTCTTGAAAAAAAGCCGTATTTTTTTTCGTCCTATTTAGAATGTTTCAAATGTTGACTTATCTGCAAATTCAAAGGCGGAAAAAATTGTTTCGTTTTTTTATTTTCCTCACTAAGAAGGTAACCAAAATTAGCCAAGATCTCCTCNACACCGCTATGACCGCTATCGTCATGACATATTTTTAGATAATGCGGTACCGTGGACCGAGGTAAAATAATTTTATCGTTACCGTTAATATTCAAAATTAAATTTTTGGTACTTTTGTGAATTTTTAAGTACGATTTCATTCTTGAAAGATATTTTTCAATTTCATCGTTAAGGTCAAGTTTCCATTTTTCGAAGGGAACATCGTTTTCAATAAAATCTATAATTTTTTTTTAATTTTTATCCTATCGTTGTTTTAACGCTATTTCAGATAATTCTGAAAACGTTGATTTTTCAAGAATATTATCATTAGTGACAGCCAAAAATGTTCTGGCTGTAATTTGCTCGTTTTTTTCAAGAATTATTTGTTTAGGTAGCTCGAGGGTGTCTAGTGGTCCACGATGGGATAGTAACGGATTTACGTTAGATTCCGGGACTCTGGTAAAATCCCATATTATTTTTGCTGGTTGTTTTGGACTTGGTCTTCGTTTTATCGGTACAAAGTCTATCTAAGCCATCATCTGCTGAAATTGTTGATGCCCTTCGATACTTGACATATAAAAATTATATTCTGATACCCTCTTGCCAGCGCGCTTTATTTTTGAATTTTCCAAATAACGTTTTTATCGATAAAAGTTAGACTTTGTGGTCGGTCAAAGCGTGAACGGTATGGCACCTTTTAAACAATACTTCAGTTTTTCTATACCGGTAACAGCATGCGTAACATTCGCGTTCAGTTGCGCTCCCAACGGCGTTCGTTGTTAAGGTTTTGCTTATGCAAGCTATAATTTTAATTTTTATTTCGATATTTTGTAAAAGGACAGCCCAAGGGCTACTTCACTAGCGTCCGTTACTAGTGTAATGGTTGTCGAAAATCTGCAAAAGATATGCATTTTCGGACGACAGTCATTTTTAGCGGTATCAAATGCTCTTTGAGCTGAATCCGGCCAATGAAATTGACTCCTTTTTATTTAATTTTGGTTTATTCAATCATTAAATTACTGAAACAATTTTTTGCAACTTTCTTCGCCTAGTTGTAGAAATAAATTCGCGTAACACGCAAATCGGCCAACACCTTGCTTGTAGCTGTTTTTTTTATTTGTAGGTGGAGTTAACTCTTGAGCCTTAATTTTTCTGGGTCAGCCAGATAAGCCCTGATTATCGATAATCTCGCCCTAAGAAATTTAACTTTTTTCGCTTAAAAATTTGCATTTTTCGGGATTTAACCGTAAATTATATTTTTGACATACGAAAAATACGTCTTTCAACGTTTCATGGTAATTTTCGAAATTTTTACTGTGAATAAAAATATCGTCAACGAAAGTTTTAAAATTTTCGATATTTTTGACCTCGTGTAGGGCGTTTGTAACGGCGCGCGTTAAAATATCGCCACTATTTTTTAATCCCATAGGGAGACGCTTAAATACGTAGGTAACGTTATTAAATGTAAAAGCCGTTTTATGACGATCTTTTTCATCGATAGAAAATTGCCAATAGCCTGATTTGATATCTAATGTGGCAAAAAAATTATTTTCGAGTCCAATTTCTTGAAATAGGACACTTGTATCTGGAAGTGCAAATTTATCGCTATTTTCGGCTTAAACCGTATTAATCGTTTACTTAAAATTTGCGACTATGCGCACTTAACCGTATTTTTCGGTACTGCGAATATTGGGCTATTCCAACCGTTGGTTTCATCACATTTTTCAATTACTCCCATTTGGAGCATGTTTTTAATTTCTGAAATTACCTAATTTGTACGCCGCAGCTATTGCGTGCTGTAACGTAAATAGATTTTCCCCGGTTCCGTTAATATCGGAACTTCCGACGGGAATTTGCCTATTTTTTCACATTCTGAACCAAAATGTCCTTTAGTCCATTATGAGTCGCAAAACCTTATAAGGTGTTTTGCTCAGATTTTTTATTTATCGTTATTCCTAGCTTTTCACAGCTGTATTTTATTTTCCGGTAAGTTGATTTCTTTTGTTTAAAAATCAGTTATTCCGTTGCGCTAGTTATCAGGCTCGTGATTATCGGAAATTTAAAAATTGTTCTTAAATATTTTATCATGAATTTTTCGTTAACGTTAGTTGTTTTTGTGAAATTGAAAGATTTGATGCTTTGTCATTCAAAAATTCATTACCCTAAAGTATTGGATATTACAGTCGATTACGTAAAAGATCTACAAATTTGCTCACAACCGATTTATCCTACTACTTACGGTAAATTCCATTAGCTGTTGGGATTCCAGCTTATTCCAGAATCGATAAGTTGGAACTTTGTAGGCTTTAATGTTACCCCTAAGTTCTTTGGATATTTTTAATGGAAATAGGTTGTAATAAACTTGCTGTGTCACACACGCGGTTGATCTCAAATGGTTGACAAACTTAATTTTACATCTACAAAATATTGTTCTGAATTGTTAACGGTAAATGTTTCAAAATTGAAGTACGATTTATTTCGTTTAACTGATGCGTACTGCTCACCATTTACGTAAGAGAAGGATTCTTATTTTCAAAATCTGTCACGAAAGATTTTCCTTCAGGCTTGTTTTCAATTTTTTGAATCGTTTAATTATTATCGGTATGTCTACTAATATTTATATCGGCAAATGTTCGCTGCTGATTCGGTTGATAGTTTGGATTAAAAAATCTTGGATTTCCCTTATAATACATTGGGATTTTGTTAAATGGAACTCCACAAACCTGGAAATCCAAAATTCCGTGCTCCAATACGTCTCATTATTACTCTTCCAGCTACTCGTGTACTGCGATCCTTATCCGTTGCGTTTAATCGTGCGATCATTTCATCCGCCGTTAGCCGACCCCAATAACAGTTGACCTGCGCTGGTGCGCCCGCTCTGGCTCACTCTCCATTGCGGTGATGTGATTTCTCGGCCTTTGCAGCCCACTCGCCGTTTTGCAGTTTGGCAGAGATGCCAGCTATCATCTGCGCTTCATATCTGAACTATCGGTTTCCCGTGGGTCTTTTTATCTTTAATTTTTGGGACAATAACTAGGAGTGCGGCTATAGAATCCCCTAAGGATGCAAGTCTGTGCCAGTGATGCTCTTTATTCGCTCCTCCGGACAGCTTGTAGTCAGTTATATCATCCGGTCCTTCCTCTTCATAGCTGATAGCGCTACTCCTGTCGCTTAATTCGTCTCAGCTCTAGTCGCGCATCTGTTGTTACTCGTAAACAAACAACATTTACGTCCCGTCCTGGGTCGGATTCAATGTCAAACATGGCTCAGACTCGACAACTCTTGAAAGCGCATTTTAGTTTGCCCCCACCCCAACCAGTCAGGCTTTCAGCGGATTAGGCCCCCTAGCAAATAATTAACTCGAATTTTTAATGGTCCGGTTTAGCGCGACTCCCACCTATACGTGTCCAACATTTATCTCTTAATTTCAGGTCTTATCTCTGCGTTAAACCTCAAGGAAACATCTTGTTCTCAGGTTACTTACTAACCGCCTCGGCATCACTAAGGCACCGAGGTTATTACCCTCGTGCTCGTCATGTTTTGCCAGTATATCCGTTCTGTCTCCTAAGGTATTTTACCGGTTGTCATACGTGTAACTCTTTCAATGCTTATTAAAAATCTTCTGCCCTTGTCTCGCCCTTCATATGCTTTATATTACCTGATTGCCAGTCCGCACTTGGTGCTGGCGTGGGAGTCACGTGACCCGTTTCTCACATCCGGTCTGTGCTCTTGGCCTTGCTACCGCTTAATTCTGCAAATTATAAATTTGCTGATCGGCGCGCATTTGTCAAGAACTCACCTATTCACAATGGCACGGCTTTTTTTATCTGCATCTCTGGTGTCCGTTCTGTCTACTGATTTTCTGTGTTTAGAGAACTATATTCTGGTCTCTGTATTCCTTTTAAGTGTCATTCTCTTTTTAGTTATCGGTGATAGGTAGTTCAATATTGAAATTCAATGTTTTTATACATGAACTCCAGGCACGACGGGGCTCTAGTTACTGCCTATCTCCTTCCCTATGATATTTTGAAGCCTAGTTACTATTCCGCTGTTTGTTCTGCCCCCTGGGATTCTCTTAGTTTAAAGTGGCCCGTGTTCAGACTAGATGCTAGTCAACGTAAATCTAACCCACTGTGAAAGTTGAAATATTGGTTCTTTTTTCGTCTATTACATACATCTCTCTCTGTTTTTGTGGCTTTTTTTGAGTTCTTTGGGTTGTTGCTTTGCTTCTTTTTTTTTAGCGGGTGAAAGTACAAATTTTTCTCCCTTAGGTTTTCTCGGTTATTTTTTTTTGAATGTGTATATTTTTTCTCTTTTTTCTTCTTCTGATTCTAAAGCTTTTCTGATTCTATGAACTTTTTTTCGATTCTCTTATTATTTTTTTCTGGATTCTCCTATTTTCTTTTTGAACGTTATCTTTACGTACGTTAGAGTTCGCCCCTTCCGGTTTTTGTCGGAAACTCTGGCTACCCCCACCTTGCCTACTGTTGAACAACAGGAAATGCGCTCGGGAAATGCTGTTACTCACACAGATTAACGGTCTAAAACAAGTGTATTTATTTTGGTGCTTCAAAAGCACAAGGCAGAACTGCAGCAATGAGACGAAAACCCTGTTTTTGTCTTTATCGCCGGAGTTGGTGGAATTTAACGTTATCACCTATGCTTCTTAATAAATGGTTCTATAGATCACATGTTATCAAAAGTCTTGCCACTTCCTAACCCGTTATGTTGAAACAAATAAACTGATGACGCATTACAGTTCCGGTCGTGCAATCGTGGACGATTTTGTAGAGAGAGGCTCACTTTATTATTGGAGCGGCTCTTCTATATTTATCTCACACTCATATCTCTATATATATATATAGAGGTATATATACTCTCACGGAGGGAGCTCTCTCTAGAGACACATTATATATTATAGTGAGAGGCACACAGCCCCGACAGGTGTGACGACAGGAGGACGTTGCATAGTGACACTGGTATCGGGAATGATGATTTTATGATGTACGATGATGAATCGTTGCACTGGGATAAATGAGACAGCGATTATGTTAAAACGCAATTGCCCCCCCTCCGTTTTTTAAGTTTGATTCTGCTTTATTGTCCCTGTGTATATTTAAAGATGTTCCTCAAGACATCAAATTTATAACCTTTCGGAAGCAATCGCAGCGGGCGGGGCAATTATCCGGCCCGTAAAGCTTTTTCGGGTCAGATATTGCACATTTTCGGTCTCAGATATCTGGGTCCGACTCTTCTCTTGTAACTTTGGGGGCCTTATTAATTGCAGAAGCCGTTTGTTCCCTGAATTGCGTAGGTTTTTCCCTAGAAATTTCGGCCAATTCGCTGACATTGGGCCCACCCCTGCGTAATTCAATTCAATAAAACTCTTCATGTCTCGGTGTGTCAACACTCTCTCTCATTTGCTTTTCCATTCCGATAAATTCTTTCGCACCAATTACACGGACTTCCTCGAAAACTGAATTTAACTTCTGCGAACTGCCGTTTTTTTTGTGTTCTGCTCTGCAACGTTTAATTTTCTCGTGTAGCTCCCCAAATTGGCATGAAAAAAGGGTCTGTCTCGGCTTAAAAAAGCGCGCATAAGTTTTCGACGCATATTGTGACTGCATGAATCAGTTCTCTTTCAAAGAATCCCACGATACAGAACTCGTTATTTTCTGATTATAATCTGGTGAGCAGTTTATTATTGATTCAACGCTTATTTTGCGACTAAAGCTGTAATATTAGAAATCATAAATAAAATTCGGTAAGTAAAATTCAAACCTTACTTCAGATCTCTTATGACTCCGCAACTTTTTGTCGAATCTGGAAGGTGGTCTCTAGAACCGGTTCCTAATTATGACCAATATTGCTGGTAAAGATATAAGCAAACAAGGCTTCAACGGACTACCCCTACGTTCTACTACTCAGCTCGCCAGTTTGTAAAATAAGCTTTCATCTTCCTCGTGGTTAATATACCGGCTGTAGCTTAATTGCAGGCATGCATTGAGCACTTGCCCGATCTGACCCCCCCAGTCACATAAAGTGGTAGACACCGGCAGAGCTAGCCAAAAGGTAAATCTACTTCTCTCAGTCGTTTCATTGAATAAACCTTAATTTTGAAATCAACCTGTACGCATCATTGTAGCGTCTAATTGCGCATTCAAAGGTAGCCCGTTTGTTCGATAGAGATGCTGATATTCTTTTCTCATAGAAATATCCTGCCGACTAAACCCACCCCCACAGACCGCTTTTCTTTAGACCTTTGTTCCATCCGGTAACATATATGCACAATCTAAATTCAAGCGAATTAACTCAAATTCCTGCAGAACAAATAAAACTTTATGGGACACCGCCGTTTTTTTCAATTTACGACTCCAAATCTCTCGCAAAGTAATAAAAGTTATTTTCGAAGGTCAACGTTAAACCAAAGATTGTCCTCGGAATAAAAAAGTGCTTTCCGATTTTTTTTGGAAGTAGCTCAAAAGAAAGCTCGAGATACTAAATGACATACAAAGTTCGGGCTAACACGTCAAGCTAGTCACATTATTAAAGTTTAGGCCGTCCCGGGTCAAATTGGGAAAAACCTTATTTTTCCACCTTAATTCTCGAAAAATACTCTGAAAAAAGTTCAAATTTCGGATTTTTTTTGTGTTATTTATTCTCTGGTTGTTATTGTTCACCTTTCAAAAACAATCTCTCTTTGATTTGCTGCATTTTTATGACAACTCATAACTGCAGAAATGTGAAGCAAACCGTAGGATAGCCTTAATGCATTAACGACTGGCGATGATTAAAAAAATATATTGTTGATCCATTTTTGAACTTTGTAAGTTGCGGCAGCTCGTTGTTAAAGAAGTTTGTGATTAAAGCCCGTGATGTTCTCTCAACACTCATCAGAAAAATGGCGTGAACCAAATGCCGGGAAAAGAAATTCTTCGTCAAAAATTCATTTTTATTTCAGGTGAAATGCGACGAGCAGTCACAGGTTGGACGGACGTTCTAGTGCGTGGTGCAGATTCGGCGAATCGTATCGTTCAAAATATGTCATGATCCTTTGTACAATGATCGTGAACCAGCCATTATAAGGACGCAAAGAAAAAATTAAGCGCTGAGAAGAGGCCGCGAAGGATGGCTTGCCAGCAGAAGATAATGGTAAGGTCAAATAAGCTCAAAACGAATGTTTACATTGCCTAATAAGCAAAGATCATAACCTGCTCTGCAGCTGAATGTTCCCATTATTTTAGTTTTGTCTTAAAATATCTCGACTTTCCAAAAAACGATATCAATACTGTCAATTTTTTTGACTGGCTGAAGTGGTTATATATCAACAAATATCATATAATTTATGTAACTTTAATATTCATTTTCCAACGAAACTCATCGTCAAAAACGTTTCAACTATCCGTCTATGAGCGGTGTTCAATCCCACTAATTGTTGCTCTTACGAATTGTGTCTCTGAAGAATGATTATAGGCAGGATGCTCCTTGAGTTGGGACCGCCGCGTAATTTTGATCGGGTAGAGTCACTCCCAAGCAATACTAAAGCAAATCACTTTAGTACACATCAGTGGCATTTTTGAACAGCACGCTATATGAGGATTGGTAACACCGATTTTGAGTATCTAAGTTTCCGTTGGAAAAGGAATGGGTTCTAAAAAATATTCTGGCGGTCATCCCTACCCTTATAATGCGAAGACTATACGCAAGAGCAAACGGTGGATCGTCTACGCACGCTTTCTCTTGGGGCAAATAATCATAGCAAGAATCTGGAAATCTTTGCGCGTTCTTCACCGTGATCGAAAATATGAGCGGGAAAAATTGATCCTGTTGACACGCTATATATAATTGTATAACATATAGACTATCGGATTTATGAGACCCCGCTTTGTTACTCCGGGACAGATTTGAATCTGTCGTCGGAGAGTTTTAATCCATATATTATATAAAGTTGAGGCCAAGTGTGTATGCTCCATACGTTATTACTAATTCATGTACCTATATATATACAGTGCTATTTTTATGACGACGGATACCAGAAGTAATATATAGAAATTAACATTTAGAACCGATTAATAACAAGTAGTTCTTTTCAAGAAACTATGGTTTCACAAGTGTTTCTTATTAATATTGGTTTAAGATACACATTATCATGCAATGCTCACTAAGTTACTTTCGGGTCTTGATTACCATTGAATCATCGAAAAAAACTAAAATAAACTAAAATGCAACCATAAAAAATTTTTGAGTATGAAATCTATGGCTTGAAATAAGAAAAAATAAACAACGTATTTTCAAGTTCTACGACAATACACTTACCATACTTACTTAGAACGTAAAATATTTTCTATTCTTGGATATTGTTTCACGCGTTGGTTACGCGAGCAAATTGATCTTTTGCGGCGCACCAATTGTTGAATATAGAGACAAAGTCAATCCCTCAATTTTCGAATTAATCGAATTTAACTTTCGTTATTAGACGAAAATAAGACATTTATCATCTGAATTATTTATATCATTTAAATGAATCTAATTTTAAGCATCAATGAATAGACTCACATATTGAGAAGCAAAGCACGTGGGCCTGTCATACCGAGAAAGGTCCTGCTTCCAGATGGAAGTTCTTAGTGAATTCGCATAAGGGATTAATGAAGCAAATTGAAGTTTTTGGATTCTTTACGTATCCATTTTTGGTCGAAATCGGACAAAAAAATTTCAGGCAAATGATTCGCAAATGATCCTGAATTCATAGAAGAAGCAGAAGCTAAAGTAGGGTAGCCACAGAAGCTAAAGGGAAGCCTTCAGAAGGAATTTTTTGACAGAGGTGTGGCAACGGAGTTTTCCGGTTTCAAAAACGTCGAACTTATGTATTGCGATTACACTCTTTTTAAGTTATAAAATATTGTCTTGGTTTTGAGACATGTTATATTGATTTTTCTTTTTAATTGTTCATAAAAAAAATGATCAGCTTCCTCCCGATGTATCGTGATCTTCGAATCAGAATAAAAAGTATGAGAAATTATTTCGGGCAGGATTAACAAAAAGTGATTTTTGCCGGAAAAACTTCAAAAATTAACTCGTTAAAAATTACGAAATCGTAAAAATGAACGTCACGGCAGTGACACGAAGCTTAAAAGTTGCATCGAATATGCCGCTTAAATTTTCAAGAAATATCGAATGTCAGCTGAGAACCGAACGCATTTTCTTTATTTGACACTTTAAAAAATCCACCAGACCCAAGAATAATAACTTGAATAAGGCATAGTAAAATATTCGAAATCTGAAAATTCTGGGGATTACCAGTATTTTTACCCTCAAAAAGTAAAGAAGCGTTTTGCATGCGTGCAGAAAGTACTGAGTTCTCAATATCATGGATGAAGCGACCGTTAGTTTTGTTTGTGATTTCGTGTTAGTTTCAAAACAGCTTGAGTTGATTTGGTCAGATTTGAAAGCTGATGGACACACTCTACCGTGACTAACTGCCTTCGAAAATTCACCCCCGAAGCTCTCCGAGCCGGTTGCCAACTTTGAATCTCTCGCTATGTATTATGCTTGTTTCTACCTTTTTGTCAAATTGTGAACTTGAATTAAAATATATGTTCTTGACGATTCGGTATGTAATCCATAAAAGCAAAATTTTTCCCTCCAAAGTTTTGTCTAAGTATCATTCCCAAAGAATTCTTGTCAACGATTTCAAAATGTTTTTTTTCTGTGAAAATCCTTTTGTGCACCCCTTTCCTTTTCCCTTGTTTTTTAATTCTAGACCAAGACGGCGGCATAAAAACGAAAGAATAGAACAGGAAGCACAAGCAGCTGTAGAAACCAGGAAGAAAAGTAGAGTGACGTTAATGAAACCCCCCAGTTTGACAAAGAATGTCACATAAAACGCCATGCGAGAAGTTATCGGACTGATCGGGATACTACAGAAAAGTGATCCTGAACCGGACTAAGCCGAACTCCGCCTCCACTAAGGCCACCGCTTGATCTGCAGATCAAAATCTTAACACGAAGTCTCGTAGACAAGCAGTGAAAATGAAAAATTCTAAATCTTCCATCTAAATTCTGGTTCCTCAAAGAATGCCATCTCGATCCTGTGACAGTTTCAAGAAGTAAATTACGGATAATGCTCCTTGATGAAAAAGTCTACCAATCAACGCCGGATATAGATACTCCTCTGCGATAAATCCTGGGAAATCATTCTGCGAAGATCATTCCCGAAATAATCTGGGAGAAGTTAGAATAGCTAATAGAAAGGAAAAAAAACGAACGTCGGGTTCGGCCACAATATCTATTTACACCCTTATGCAGATAAAATAGCCAATGGTCATTAATTCTTTCATAGATAATCAACTGGGGCGGTGCTCGATTATCTTCATGCTTCACATCTGAACTGCTGAAAGAGGTTTTTTTGTTTCACCAATGGGCCTTCATTTGCGCAGGACTATTGAATCCTTCTCCCTTTCAATAATATACCTACCCTCAAACGGCCACATCCGAGTACAAATTCTGAACTATTTTTAAATGCGAAATATGACGCCTTTGTATTGGTTGATCCTTTCCTAACTCTTGACAATGAAATCTGGGCCTTATTTACCGAATCAAAACCGATTTTGATTGGGTGGCTACCATCTTGCTTGTTTGCTATCTATTCAAATAGCTAGATTTTATTGAGGTCCCGTTGATCATAATGATTCTAAAGAATTAATAATAATTATCAGTTTGGTGAATTAAAATGTTAGTGAAATTCCAAAATATATCTCCAACGATGTCAATAATTATTCGGTCGATACTGTATCGAGATACCAGCAAATGTCAACAGTGGAGATATCCGAGCTAGAGGTAGCCGGATAAAGTTTTTTTTATGCACTACGTTAGGCTGATTTCTTTTTGACTTGTTTGAAAGAAATCATGAACTAAACAAGGTAATCCCGATATGGATATTGCGTTTTTTAATCTCACTGACACGCGGAAGTCTTTAAAAACCGCTGAAACGTTATTTCAGATTGTCTACTTTTGGCTTGGAATTTCAAACCTTAACTGTCAAGAATAACTTTCAAACACTAATGACGCATGAGACCAATTTTTTTTCTCGAAAAATTAAGATTTTTGAAACACTTTGGACATATTTGTACAAAAGTTTTCCTCTCTGGTCGACCTCTTCATCACAGAAACCTAAAAAGTGCGCCGAAGAATTAATATAAAATCGGAGATGGTTTAGAGATTTTCATTTGACGTTCCTCTCCTCGCACGACTTATCTATCGAGGTGTGCTTTTTTAATGCAATTATAAGTCTGCTCGACGGTTATGAAGTTCCCCAAGAAGGAAAGTGATCCCCCCGAATTATTCAGAAAACGATCGACGCAAGTGATGCAGCCCAAGAGCACCACGAAAACTGAATGAACACTAATCATGTTCGCGCCCCCCCCCTCACCAAATTATTGCACTGCCGGACGCCCCCACGCCACTTTAATTATTCCGATAGAGGACTTGCGGCTAGGTTAAACTCAGCATCGTAATCGCTTCAAACAGGAGAGGACTGTTTATCTCCTACAAGTATCATATGGGAAATACTTGACAGAGCAATAACTAAGAACAGGCGTCTCCGCTCCCCACGCATTACATGACAAGTTAAAAAAAGTTCACTTCCCACAAAAATTAAAGTTCAGAGTGGCTATACTTAAAAAATTGATTATGTTTAAATACACTTGGCAAAATGGGTCGAAACGCAAGACTCAAGAAGGAAAATCAGTCAGTCCGGATTGTCGATTAGCATATATATTCAACATTTGACTAAAGCTCCAATTAACAAAATAATTTTCGTCCATTAGTGGCGTGAGTCTGCCGATTTTAAGCGGCTTTTCAATTGGCTGGGATGTCGGCCACAATGTAGAAATCATCGACCAAAATAACTCTCTCTGAATAATGTTAAATAAACTCCATTGCGATCCTAAAAAAAACTCGAACTAGACGAAGGTCGTTCCAATCAGAACGATGTTCCAACAGCATAACGTGAATTATTCGGAACAATGTACTTCCTCTCCTGCGTTTTTTTGAGGGTAACACCCCAATAATTATAAATTGACGTAAATAACTGCAGAAGAGTTGTTGGCAGAATAGATGGGTTAAGTTCATGTAGCCACAAAATTTGTCGATTTGGGTTCAGGAATCGACCTAAAAAGACAGTATTTGTGCCCATATGCAACATGGTACGCTGATTTGTACTTGTGGGCGACAATTAGCCAGTTTAAAAACACTTAAATGGCGACGACTCACCCCTCAAAGACTAGTCAACTTTTTTTCTCCCGCCTCAATCAAAGAACTTGGGCAATTTTTCATTAAAATTCTTGTTCCTTGGAAAAAATGTGTGCTCGTTGTGTATAGACATATTACAAAGAAATTTAAGAATTATCCTACAAAGTTTTTTCGACGCACCTTTTTTTTTCCAGCAATAATTCGTTTTTCTTTTCCAGAACGCGACGTACATGAAATTCTGTTGAGTACCACCATTCAAAATCTCTATTTAATTATTAATTTGTTGTTATGTCGGGTATGAATTTTTACTAGTCCTTTTTAAGAGCCAAGAAGTGTATTTGAAGATAGTTGCTGATACCTCTTAAAGCCAAGAAGCCAAAAATATATCAAGGCACAGAAAGCGAAGAAAATAGGACCCGCCTCCGATCTGCCCGGGTGTCACGTGCTATACCGCTCAAAGCCCTAACTAACATCTCTTCAATAAAGCTGTTCCTATGTAATTCAATATGTTTTAAAAAAGTCGGAGTGCTAAAGTCAAAGAACAAAATTCATTGCACGAAAATGCAATAAGCTCCACTTTTCGCGGATTTAGATTCCCGCGCTTAATCATTATGTGTGGTTCTTCTGAAAGGCGAATTTAATTGGTTCTTTGGGAGTTACTAGTCCATGAATTGTGACACGAATTTAGAAACTAGGTTCAGTTCTTTTACATGCTGAAAGTCGTTGTTAATAAATCTAACTTTTGGCCCGACGACGTGTTGGCACTAGCTTTTGGGTTCAACCAATAATCACACCCTATCACTTTAGATTCTTGGGTTCGTATTTGTTCTATTTTATTATCGCTTCGTGATTCTTTTTTTTTTCTCGCAGTTCTTAAAAACTTTGACCGTCACGGACGCGATACCAGCCGCCACCTTTGAATTATTGAAATTTCATCAAAAAATTTCGAACCAAAAAATTTAAGCGCTCCAGAGCAACCTACCGCCCAGTCACCTGGCCTACTTCTATTCGTATTTCTTTTTATGGCTCAAAAATCTTCCTTGGCATTTTCAACCGCGTGACCTTATATACTCCATCCTGCTTTTATAATTTTTTCAACTATTGCAGTGCTATGACAAATTTCCAGTGAATTTATGGTCGAGTAATGACCCCCACGATACGCACTTTAATTCTATTTTGGAAGCAAGAAGAGCGACATTTGTGGTCTATTGTCCTCTGACAGGCTGCAGTTTCAAAAAAGTAATGACAACCGGGGAACCTTTTTAACTACAGGTAGCCGAAATTTTAGTTAACGCGAGATCGGCACCAAAAAACTATTGTTGTGTCACGTTTGGGGAATTCGGAGAAAAAGAAGAAAGGGAGAGATTGGAACCAGGATGTAGTCCAGTAAAGATGTCTTGCAGATGTAATGACGCATCTTATTAATATTTAGGAGTGATGGTCGCGCCCAGATCTAAAGGCTCAAAAATCAATTTTATAGTTCGCTTAGCGAGACTTCTCTCTGGTCGTTATATTGCCTATGATTTTGTCTGCGCTCCAATGGCTTTGTCTCTCTTAAATAATTGGCTTTTGAAAAACAACGTATCCGATTACCTTCTCAGATAGGCTGCAGAGCCTGAAGGCTCAATATCTTGTGAAATAATGGAAATACAAAAATTGGTCGAATCCGACATGCTTTTTTCATTTTTAAGAAAACTATTTAATAATAAATTTCAGAATCTTCAGAAAAAGGATAAAATAAATTGTGCCGATAAGACAACTTCTTTGTGTTCATATTAACAAGATATTTGTGCTCAGTTTTGAGCAATCTAGGAAGATAATCGTATGAGTTGTTTTCGATAGCCGAATTATTTAAAAATTTGACCAAAAACTAATGCAAGATAAGGACCAGGCATCGGCGTAATGCGATATGTCTAATTCTGGTGAAGAACTATTTTTGGGCAAAAGGCGGTAAAATGATAGAATAATCACATACTGAAGAAAATTTTTTGTGGAAAATGTAGATTAATTATCAGGTGCCAATTAATTTTCATGGCCTGAATAACTGGCGTAGGTGCTAAGTTTGTGAGGTATTTAGCTTAAATTCGAGATGCATCAAACAATAAGTAATAATCACGCTCAGCCGTCCTCGCGCGCAGATTATTTCATGCCAAGAATAAGGTGTCTTCCCGAACCAGACTTAAAAACTTCAGAAGTTTTTATAAATAAGCCCCCCCCCCCTCTTATATGTCTCCAGGTGATGTGTGCGTCCGGCTAAAATAATTTGCTTCGGAACAACCGCCCAGAAGCAGCGATAACCGAAGCAACCGATGCAGATCCGGGTCTTTTTCCCCCGCGATCTCGATGCGCACGTTTTTCAGTCATCTGGTTCGCGTATCCCTGATATTGTCAAGATCTTGAATGGTGCTCTCTCGAGCAGATCCGATCACATCATATGATACCACAATTGATCTGGTATCGGAATATGTGATTCGGATCGATACTTTNCCCCAAAAAGTCGAGCTCGTTGGTGCGTGCTGAACTCTTTCGCGATAGTATTCGGCCTTTTGAGCCACTGCGTTTGCAGTTTTGAGAGAATCCATATCATTGGTCATATCTCGAAATATTTCCCAGTGGTCCTTTTTCAAATTTTGGGACATAATAAGTGCGCCTATAAAATCGATGACGTCATCTGCGGTTAACTTTTTATCGGTACCGTAGTGGCCTTTTATCGCCATAAGGCTTGAACGTAATTCGTTCGTTAATTTATTTGAATACATGAAAAATTTTTCATCTTTTCAAAATTCTAGGTCGAATGCTCGACTAACAACCTGAAAGGCATTCTGTTGGCCTCCGTAAGTATTGTTTATATAGGAAATATATTTGTCGAAATTTTTTATATCCGGTTTAGCGGTATCAATATGCTTCCACACATTTTCGCCGAGTTTGAGTCTACATTGAGTAAGAAATTCGGGCTCTAAATTACC
>SCLH01000129.1:0-16822 GCA_004367855.1 Oikopleura vanhoeffeni
AACTGGAATTGCTTTGAGATCGAACGTATAAACTTGTTCGGAAGATCTAGTTGATGGTAGAATCAGGCAGAGAAATGAAAATGTTATCAGTAGTACTGTTGCAAAAGTAAACGAGCATGTGAAGCTGGGCAGTAAATAGGTTTTTAATTTCAAAAAAAAGAATTTTAAAAAAGAAAAAAATAAAAATATTTTGCGTACTCTGTCACCAAATGTTTTTTTTTTTGTAAATTTAAAATTCACATTCATTTCAGATCTCATAAAATATATATTTATAATGGTCGAGAACCAGCTCTGTACACTGACTAACCATTAAGGAAACCACTTTCGCGAAAAAAATGGTTCCACATTAAATGGTTAGGGTTTCCATAAAATGGGTATGGGTTCCATTACATAGTTAGTTTGGGCAAATTAGAAAGTTTTTCAGCTTAAAAATTGGTAAAAATTAAAAATAAATTGAGTTTTTTTCTAATTACAGTTCAGGATCATTATAGGGCAGCCGAATCAACAGACTTTTTAGAAGAGTTTGAGCGAATTAAACCCAAAAACGAGTTTATTTACTCAAATGTCTTGTATTTCAAAATGGTTCAATTTCCGCTTAATGGATTGCCGGTTAAATGTATGGGTTTCATAATGTATGCGTTTCCATTAAATGTGAGGTTTCCTTATCTGGTTTCCATAACATGGTAGTCAGTGTACTGTTCTCTGACCACAAAGAAAACTAGTAATTAGTTGTGACCGGTCAGCTCAAAAGTCGTTAACCTTGTGAGCACGAGCCACAATTGTGGCTCCAGATACTAAAATCTCGAAAAAGACAAAAAACTGATGAGGAATCTTTTTTCATACTTAAAGAATTTAGATCGTTCAGAAATATCGATTTTCTTCGAATGTTTTGTTCGGCTACGGGAGTGACTTATCAGGATTTTGAGCCATCCTCTCGTATCGTAAAAATATTTCGGAACTGACACAAATCAAATTGAGATTAGCCGTTAGGAAGTGTTTGTGCATGCATAACAGTGAAATAAAATTTATTGGTATCTAGGGGCGACTTTTTTAGGAAGGCAAATTAAATTTCAACTTCCAAGTATCACATGAAAATTTAGTTATATAAAAGTGAATTTAAACATCAACTTTGTCCAGAGTGTACTTATTACCTAATTTACTCGAAATAATAGAAAATCCCATATCTGCTTTATAGGGAAAAAACAGTTTCATCAAAATCATGATTTTCAATGAAAATTTTTGATTATTGAATTACTTCGTTATAAAGATAAATCAACGGACAAATTGTGACGTAGCCAGATTCTTGTGCATTGTTTTCGATAGAGATAATTGTAGAGACAACTGTGACGTGTATCACGTGATATGGTACACCTTGCTTTTCTCACTAGTTTTCTAGAACTCAAAATAAAATTCTAGAATATTAATGTCGAATGCAAAATTACTTTCAACTTCCTTATGCAGACAAAATTAAATTAACTGCTAAGCTTCTGTGAAAACATTCAAAGAGCACAATGTGGCTCTGGTGCTTGCGGACTTTTTTTTATATAGCTACAAGGTTAAGGAGTAAAACATATTTGGTTAAATAATAGCTATTTTATCGGCTAACGCATAAGTTCGCAAGTCAATTTCTCTTGCGCGCAGAGCGTGATAGCACTAGACGAGTTTTTTCACCCATCCTCAATAACAATACTTTCAAGCACGATTAACCTGGTTAACTAAATAAAAGGTCACAATGTTTATTTATGTATCAAATTTATGTTAAGATTTTTAACAATATTCATCCCTACTGCCAAGACGTATCATTTTGTGGGATGGACGGCGCGTGTTGCAGGAGAAAGATATTTAGTCAAGTGTTGTCGACGTGCTGTAAATGATAAGGAAGAGATAAATTTTTTAATACATGTACAGGATAATAGACATGTATTATACGTATGAGAATGTTCACAATAAATGTCAAGACTAGATCCAAAGATATTTTGGTCAAAATATGAAAAACCTGGACGTCGTCGCAAATTGATTATATGTGGTGTTTTTAATTTAGATATATCACGAAATAACTTTCATTTGAATATAAAAAATATCACAACAACAATAAAAATTGAATCATCTTGAACCAGTTTCTTGTTTTTTCAGAACTGAAAACAATATATTAACTTCACAAGTGTACTGATTGTGTACCCTAAAACAGTGGTTATGGCGACGGGACAAACAAAGAAAGTAATGACGAAGAATTTTTAATGATCTACCGATACTCCAATATTGCCACATCCAATATTGCTGAATTATATTTTTCATATTGCTGAAAAAGCTCTGCCTCAACTTTTTAGAAACAATTATAGTTAGTTAGCCCAATCAGACTGTGGAATTGTGAGCGTTGTGGAATATCGTGGCTCACATGTTACTCCGTCACAGGCAAGAGAATATGTTTTGATGGGACTATCAGAGAAGTGATTTACTTAAAAATAAATTTGCGAAGCGTCAAAAGTATTCCAAACCACAAAATGGTTCTTAACCAAGACTTGATGTTTCTGTGGAATCTTAATGTGGTAGAATTTCATAATCTTCTATCTTGCGATTATATTCCCTTTATCACTTTCTTTCGCATAATAGAAAATAAGGCGTAGACACTACTCCTTAATTAAACAGTTGTATAGGCTACAGCATTCATACGCAAAAGAGATAACGGATAATGAACGTTTTATTGAAGTAAGATATAAACTTATCAGCAAGACCAAAACAATGCATGATTTTGAAAACTAACACAAACAATGACACACAGAATATATGAGGGTATACTTAAGACTACGCAGGCAACATATGCCACTATCATAGTGCGCTTGAGGAGTTATAATATAAAAAAAACATCTATTTAGCAAAAAATTATATGTATGCAAAATCATAATATACTAATACAATAACATTGGTGAAAAAATATTTAGACGCAGATATATACTCGAACAATCTTAATCAGTAATCGGGACATCATTCATCCTAGAAATAAATATTAATCGGAATTCCTCTACTTCCAGGAGCGCAAATAAAACATTGAGCGAGAAAAATCAGATATTGAAGTTATTCAAATCAAAGAATAAAAAATACTCTGCAAAAAATTAGAAGAAATTCAGCCCTTATAATCGCAAAAATGTATAACTGAAGAATTATTGAAGGTTCGCGCAGCATTAAGCGACAATTACAGGCAACAATATATACGAAATAGAAATTATAATCGAACAAACAGTTAACATGAAAAGAAAATAAGTAAAGAAAGTAATAAACTTACCAAAATAAAAGAATAAGAACGAAATATATAATAATAATAAAATGACTGTATAATAAATGAAAACTTGAAATATACCTAATTTTAATCAATAAAACAAATATAAAAAAAAATAAAATTATAGATTATTATATTATATGGAGATGAAAATTAAAGAGAGAATAGTAAAGATTACCAAATAGAATAAGATTATAATATTTAAATAAAAATAGAATTAAGCAAAATTGAAAAGATTGGTCTCGACTTCTGAGTCTCAAAATTAACTATCTGAAAAAACCTGCTACGAAATAAATGAATCAAGAAAAATAACTTCAAATAAGTAATAAGACCAGAGCTCTAATTTCCACCTTAGAAATGTCGGGTGCTTTACTCGATTTCAACTCTTAGTATACATAAACAGCAAACAAAATTATATGATCACATCAGGGGACACGTATACAAAGAGAGAAACAGTATATACAACACTCTCTGCACCCCGCCTTCACTCTCTCCGCCCATCCCCCTCCTACTCCTTAACTCGCCTACGCTCCCTATCCACACACAAATCGCTCTAGACCTCCCTCATACTTCCCATGTCACTCCGTCCCCACTTTCCTCTCTCCCCCCTATCTGACTTCTCCTCTCCTTCTCAACCTCGACTACGCTTCTTCGAAACCCTCCCGAGACTCCGCGCCCTCGCCACCCCCAACTTCACTTCTTTTTGCCTTCTCGTACGGCCTCCTCGACATGAATACCTACCTTCTACGCGCTCACAAAACTCTCTATTCTCCTCTTCACTTCGCAGCCCGTCCAGGCCCTAATTAAGCGACCAATCCGCCTGCCGCCACTGTCTCTGCCCTCCAATCTTCACAATACTGCTTCGCCCGCGCTCCCTCACCCCCCCCCCCTCGACTTTACATCTCTGCTTGTGGTGCCCTACTACCTCCCACAACCAACTCCCCACTCCTGCTCCCCCTCGAACCCCATCACTCACCCCCACCCATACACCTCCCCCACTCCCTCAATCCCTCCTTCTCACCTCCGGACTCCGTCCTCGCTGGATCCACAGCCTTCCCATCGTTCCTTTAACGCACACCTTCATCATAATCTCTTTCCCCCCACCCAAGCCTCTCTAGCTCGCTAACCCCACCTGCCCGCCACTTCCATTCCAACAAAAGATGCACCCATGAGCTCCCAGTACCTCATCTCCGCCAGCTACTCGCCACCTCGGCCCCCCCTTTCTCCACTTTCTTTCCCCACACACTTTAATCAAATCTACACTATACCTCTTTTCCCCACACCCACCCGCGCCCGCCTCCGACCATGTCCGCCTAACGGCACCGACAGTTCCCTTTATTCTATTCCTTACTCTTCTTCTTCGCTTGTCCTTTCTGCGCCCTCTACCTCTACCGTCTCCTCACCGGATCCCGCTCTCCAATCGCACTTCGACACGACTGTCGGACACCCTATCTTCCCTCCTCCTGCGCGGCCCCTTTCGCCCGACCGCAACCACTACCCTTTCCCGACCTACGCTCCATCTTTCCCCTCCGCCTAACCTCATCCTCTCTCGCGCGTGTTTGATCACATGCCCCTCGCTCCTTCTACTACCGTCGCCCTTACGTCTGAGCCTCTCCCTTCCATCACCGCGCCACCGTCGCCTCCTTCGCGCCGCCCCCCACCACCCTGCACACTTCCGGTGCTCGACCATCACACGCACCTCCACCCAATACAGTGCGCCGATCCTCGACCCACCGCCCTCATAGCGGTAGTACGCCCCCACTTTTTTAACATGCGACCACTAGGCTCTGGCGCCCGCCCACACCCACGCTCCAACTCCGCCACTACGCTCCCTCGCTCCTCACAGCTCTTCACCGTCCTCCTACCCTACCTTTGTTCTTCAGCGGCTCTAGTCCCATCTCCAAAGATCACACGTGACATTTGTTACTCCTCTTAGGTCATTCTTAGGACACTTAAGCCTCTCTCTCTCTTCTTCACTTCCAGTGCCCCCAGACTCCGCTAATTACCCCACCTCCCCACCCCCTCCGCTCTTGCCCCACCACCCCGTACCCCCAAACCTTTTCCCCTCTTCAACTTCCTTCCCGTCCTCCCTAAGCTATGTACCAATCAACAACGTTTCGCCCGCTACGCGGTATCTTCGCCCGCAACTTCTTGCCCTCAGTGAGCCCTCTCTTCAATGCGACCCCAACAAACACTGCACTTCCGTCGTGCCTCCTCGCTGCGTCGCTGCTTCTTCTTTCCTGCGCATCCCTCTCTATCCCCCTTCTCATCTCTTAAACTTTCTCCCCTCTCCCCCAACGCCCTCCTTGCTTCTGCCATCTTCCGCACTTCTTCCTCTTCTCGCTCCCTCTCCGCCTCTCCCGCCGCACTGCACTCTCTCTCCTCCCCCTGTCTGCCCTCATCTTGACGATAGCACCACCTCCGCCCTCCCTTCTCTCTCCCCCCTCCCTCACCCTCAGCCTCTCTTAGCGCACGTTTCCGCGCTTCCTCCATGCCTCAAAGTCCTCCACCTCTCTCCCCACCATCCCCCCTCCTTTCGCCATGCCCTCTCCTTGTCCTCAACCTCCTCCATTCTCGGCCGCCCATACACTCCTATCACGCAACCCCCTCCTCCTCGCTTTCTCCTCCTCCCTCTCCCTACCCTCCTACACCCTCCACCTCCCCCTCTCTCTCCCCCAGAACTCCTACCCATTGCGTCCTCCCCTCTTCTCCCCTCTCCTCTCCTCCCCTTCACTCCCCCCCCTCCCCCTCCTCCTTCCCTCTTCGCCCACTTCCCCCACCTCCGCCCCCTCCTCCCTCCACCCCACGCTCCCCTCCTCTCTCCTCCTCTTGGCTCCCGCCTCACCCCTTTTTCGCCGGCCCGCCCCACTCGTCTCGCTCTCTCGCCGCACCTCTCCTCTGTACTTAGAGATGATTCGGATCAACAAAGATGTATCTACAAAATGTATTTCGGGGTAGGATCTCGACTGGACTCGTCCATCTTACTCTTTTACAGATGTTTTAGCTTTGAAGCTTTGGGCGAGGGCTAAACTCATCGTATGCATATTTTGGATAGGATTGCGTAGAATATAAAAAACACGCCGTCCTGATCACGTGAGATGGCTACCACGTGACATAGACATGAATCCGGACTAATCTGTAGCTCGCATTCATTCATTCGTGCTGCAGCTTTTGGCCTGCCTCGTGCGAAAGATTCACAATATGCATTGTGGATTTAACTTACTCCTATTATATTTTCGTATACAGATATTCCCATATAAAATCTTATTAATCTCTTATCTAGTACTAAAACCCGCCGCTGACGACAATCTCACTGCGTGGAATTCTGTTTCCGAGCGGCCAACAAGGGTTGATTGTCAAACTAAGTCCCTATTGGCTGACAGTTGATCTTTATTTAGTGTGTCTTACCTCGATATGCCATCCAAACACTTCACGTTCTCCATCACGCAGCGGTGTATGCGTAGACGCTACGGTGACGTGAACGCCAACGTGTATGGTAGACGCTGTGGTGACGTAACACAGCCGTTTATACATGAACGGAGCGTGTAGCGTTACGTCATGGTGCGACACACCGTTATACATGACGATCGGTTACGTAAATACCGTCTATACCAGAAGGTATTACACATGAGTAGGGTGCAGCACTTCAGCTTGTTACGCCATCAGTGCGCGGCTGTTTGAAAATTTATAAATAAAGAAATATATAAAAACTCTTCCTCACTACAACGATCATTATAAAGCAGGCGAAATAAACAACTGTTAAGAATGTTTGAGCCAAATTACAACATGGCTGGCCCGGAAGCTAAAAATTACGCGTGAAAAACACCCCGCAGAAAACCGCGGTTTTTGAGTATCTTTTTTATTCTTTTTTGTTATTTTCTTATTCGGGAAATTTCAACGCGTTTTTTTACTCATGAAGTGATGCTTGTGATTGAAATGATACATCGCTCCGGCGCCTGTTTTTTCATTAAATGGTTGACATTTACAGGTATTGTACATTTTATGTTTGAGAGCTAGTGTTCACGTTGTGGAGTAATCTCTTTTTTATTGAGGGGTACTCAACGGTTTTTAGATTAGATCGGGGCTCGAAGGAACGAACAGTTATCGAATTTCTGAAACTCTAAATGCAAATCATCGTTTTGCTCCGACAACGTAGAAAAAACAATTTTGGCACCCATCACCAGTGGTAGGTTCTAGACACTGATTTGACGTCAATCTGTACTTCAGATCGTTCTCCGCTTGAAGTCCACACTTGGAGAGGGGCAGAGTGTAATTATTAATAAGTATTTATTAACTCCCGTAGTGCCGACAATCTCTGGACCCGTAGTTCTTTGCACCATCCGTGGGTGAATGGACACCTCGCAGTCAAAGGTTGGACTTGCCAGACTTTCTGGAAATCTCGCAGTTCAACCTAACAATATTTTAAAAACTCGCAGCCATTCAGACAAATTGAACCGTCAATGTTTTGACTGCGCATTTCTGGTATGTCGCAGTCACATCAACATATTTGCAAAATCGCGTTAAGGGGTTACTGTTGCTGGATTGATTTCTTGACTAAATCAGCGAAAAGGCTTTGAGGATAACAGTCAGTATTAGCCATCTTGTGAACTATCGCTTATCTTCTAAAAAACATCTCAAACTTTTTGGAGGCTACCTCCTTCACACATAAGCGACACAAGAGACCTAAGCCAAAAGGTAACATCTCCTCCTAGCTTTATGTTGAAATTGCTGAAATAGACATACTTGTAAAGTGTAGGCCAAACTTACTCTTGGTCAAATTTTTAATTTCGCTTTATTTTTCAGATATGTAGAGAAACATCCCAAGAACAATTTTGAAAATTATACCATTTCTAAGCTAGCTCATTAACAATACGAACAATAATATTCGGTCAGTTTTTTTGGATTCAACTAAAAACTCGATATGGTTTTTAAGAAATTTCGGGTAATTTGATTTCACTATTGTTTACTTTCATCATAAACTTATTTTTCCTAATTGAGGTCACGTGTATCATTTTAGGTCTTTGTGATGGGGAAAGTCTTAAAACTTCTAAAGAACCACTTCATCTTTTCCAAATTGTTTAAGTAATTTTTGAAACACCCCCCCCCCCCCCCCCCCCCCCCCCCCCCCCCCCCCCCCCCCCCCCCCCCCCCCCCGCTGTATATTTGGCTCTTATTCCTTGAATATACGTCACTGTCACTTTGGGCGTTGTGTAATGGAAAAGTCTTAGGAATTTTTTTTTTTTTGTCCGCTAAAAGCTTTTCTTTGTGATTTATAAAAAACTTTTTTTTGCAAAATAGTCTGTACAGTAAAATTTTCGAAAAACGACAACGTCAATTATTCAAATGTCATCGTTCACTTTGTAAGTTTTGATCTAATAATTAAGGGTCCTAAATTGCGATTAAAGGCCATTGCACCATGCATGGCCATGGATGGTGCAAAAGACACTACGGGAGTTAACTAAAATTAATTCAATTTTTGACATTAATAATATATCATTTATTTATAAATATTAATTGTTTTGATTAATTTCGTGAGACTGGAAATTTGAACTGACTTTAAATTATTTAACACAAATGTTGCCAAACTTTCAAATTCCTGAAGATCATCTTTTGGTAGAACTTCCTTTATGTTAAATTTTATGTTAATCACGGATGATATGTCTAACGTATGAAATATAATATACTAACAATATAATAACATATATAATATATAACAAAGTACCTGCCTCTCAATCATATGCAGCGCTAGCCTCACCACACCTGTCGCGCCAGTAGTGTGGTACTTATATAGAGTCAAGATGGACGTTCACAGTTGTGAGTCAACCATTTCGGGGCCTCCTGGAGATTATAAGCGATTCCGACCTTTTATAACGCCATAATGGGTTTTAATTTTCCAGGAGGCCAAATGTGAAAAAATTTTCATAATGAACAAAACAATGTTTATTAGACATTGATTTCTTTCCGAAAATATTTTTATAATTACTTTTAGATAAGACAGCTTCTCATTTGCAGCAAACCTTATTACGTTTAAATTTGGTGATTGCTTTCTACGAAAATAAAGTTGCAAATTGAAGCGATTTTTTTTGATGGATCACTTAGAAATCAACCGACCTAAAATCGTCACCAACATAAGAAAATTGACTTTTGGGGATACCCAATAAAAATTATTTGTATGTGAACAAAAAAAATCTTATTATGCAGAGAATTCAAATAAAAAATGCAATGTGTATCCCTGGGTCTATCATATATAAAAACCGGAAGTGTTCTCGGCATTTCTCTTCTTCCATCTTTTTCGCCATACTCACGAGATAAAATTATTTTTTTATTTTACAGAAAATTAAATAATGAAACATAATTATTATGAGATACTTCCGGTTCAATTTAACTATGGAAACATTTAAGTAAAAAATAAGTGGCTGAGACTCGAACCCTGCAACGTCGAGTAAAAAATTGCAACGCAAAGGGTAAACTACGGACACTATATCCCTTTATCACTTTTTGGTTAGAATGCGTAGCCACAACGTCAAAATCACACGTTAAAAGGAGTGGGCTTTAGCTTCTAACCAAAAGTGATAAAGGTAATCCTCAAGTATTATAACATTTTGCGCTGATTTCCCATGAAAAAAATGCCGCGCTGCGCCTCTGGTTAAATGAAAAGCTGCAAACGGGTTTCCGTCAAGTTCGAACACTCTGATTTTATCGAAAAACTCTTTTTATGTGATGAAAGATCTAGAGCAAAAAAGGATATAAAATGTTTAAATATTCCGCGCGCGCTGCTATTCAAAATCAATTTTTCTAAAAATTTAACTTCCAGGAATGACATTTTTAGAACAAATACTTTTAATATTTGAGAATTTGCAGTAAATTATGTCGCATACTGTATGCGGCATACAGTATGTCCTTTTAAATATCTCGTGATGATTTCTTTTCATTCACTTCGAAAATTATTTATAAGCCAATCAACAGCGATGTGTCAAAATTTAGTGTTTTCCCAATCGCTAACAACATATTGTAAATTTGCTACGCTTAGAGGGTATTAAGGCAAAAATCGCATTAAGATTTAATAAAACATATGTTCTATCCTTATTGTATGAACGGTCAATTTGACCTCTTTTTTCTCAAAGGTCCCTTAATCATTCTTAGTTCAAAAATAACGTTTGCTTTAATTTGAATATATATTTCAAATCAATGATATTACGGTTTTCTCAAAAGATGGCGCACAGCATCAACTTTGGTGGATAACGAGTATGGGTCTCAGATGACAAGTGGGTGTTTAAACGCGATTCCCATGATTTGGCTGGTGTGTAAACAACACCACGGTATTTAGGATTTACAGGAAGAGCTCATCATAATAGAAATAAATGAAAGTAACCAGTTAGAAGAGAATAGATTTCATGGAGATACTACTTATTTATTTTTCGAGAAGATTTAAAAAATTTAAGCGCGTCGCTGTCATTAGGTTTGAAAAATAAACAATGTCAACCAAGTGCTTTTGCACCCCGGAAAATGAAAACGCACTGATCAAAAAAATTAAAATAAATAACAAATTGAAATTTTTTATAATCGGATAATGATTGTTAAGGGTAATGCAAATGAAAATAATTGTCTAGTAAGGGGGTGGTGTCGCTTTTGCGTGTAGTCGCGATAGCTTCGGATCTTGGTGATAGCTGACATCAGATCAGAATCTAGTTGGCGTGTGGAAATACAGGAATGAAGGATACAGCTCGGTTTGTGATCTAGCGCTGTCGTCTAACGATTCACTCTTCAAGACCCTTGTTACAAAGTTCACAAACCACCAGGTGGTGAGTCTATTCTAGAGCACTAAACGTTTTTAATCTATCTTTTTATTACCTCCACATACAAAGCGTGCTGGCAAATTTTACACAATAGGCAATAATGAGAAACAAGTGATGAGAAGGAATTATTTTCGATTTTTGACTTTGTTTTCTAAAACTAGTTAATATCATTTAGCTTACACGGCGGATTTTGTTAACAGTTTGTTTTTCGGACGTTTGCAATCGTAAGTCGGTCTTTTAGACGAATGTTTAGGAATAAACGTTGGCATTTGTTTAATTTTTTTGCACGTGAAGGTAGCTAAATATACTGCGGGTAAAAGTGATGAGGAAGGCATTTTTGAATTAAAATTCTAGGAAATTG
The DNA here is from genome assembly GCA_004367855.1 of Oikopleura vanhoeffeni. Lineage (NCBI taxonomy): Eukaryota > Metazoa > Chordata > Appendicularia > Copelata > Oikopleuridae > Oikopleura > Oikopleura vanhoeffeni. The sequence goes on from SCLH01000129.1 coordinate 11,432, forward strand.
AATGAAAGTGGAACCGGGAAATGAAAAGTTCGGAAAAAAAAGTTTGTCTGAATCAGGAAGGACACCAAAATTACCCCGAAATTGAAGCTGAGATGTCACTGATCAAAAAGTGCAGTCAAAAATTCTCTAACCACTCAGCCGTCAAATTCGATATTAGGTTTACATTTGTCTTAAAAATAATTGAACATGTTTCTAGAATTCGATTAATGTGACTTTCCGATAATTTTATGTCATGCATCGTTTTCGTGGCGTCATATTCACCAATAAAAAATGTTCATATATGGTGTGCAAAACCGGTTTTTATGCAGTTAAGCAAAAAAAATATTGCCAGAAATTTTGCAAAATCTCAGATTTTTGTTTTCTAGATTGTTTTAAAAAGAATAAGTTGCCACTATGAGATTCCCTTGGCTCAACTTAAGTCATAACCGATATTAAATGTATCATAAATTTTAATTCTAATAAGAGAGGCTTGCAAAAGAAAACGGCGGAACACCCACCGACTCAACCCCTAACTACACTCAAACATTGAAATTCCGCTCACACACGAAAACGCCAGAGATAATAGGCGAAAGAATATTGAGTATGTTGTTCATGACTCGAGATCTAGATAGGACTAGAAGTTGGAGGGCTAATGATTTTATTTTTAAATCGCTATGCCTGTGTGCTTGATAATCATAGACAAAAGAATTTAGGTTTCGGGTACTTCATCGGAAACATACAGTTTTCAAGTCACATATGAATTAAAAAGATTAAATTAAACTGACTATTGAAATATGGCTCTTGATTTGAAAAAAGCTCATCTCAATCGTCTGAAGAACGAGTTTTCGTATTCTTCTGCGGCAAAAGGTGTAGCGCACGAAAATCAAAACTAATTGAATACAAATTGTTTCGTTGAACTTTGAAGGCGTGTTTACGATGTGATTGGGAAAAAGTGAGAGGATGTAGTTTTTGAAGGTTTATCGAGATAGTCAGACATGACTGTTAAAGCGTTAGATTTTTACAAAAGTTCAATTATCTTTGAGTTTGGTCCTCTTTTGTGTGGCTGAACATGGCTTTGATAAATAATTTATTTTATCTCAAAAAGTAGGGTTTTAACGGATTTTGTAATGTTTGTTGTTGCATTATGTAAGGTTTTGTGTGTAGCCAAAATTCTGCAGTTTGCGGAGGCCAAGTCAAGCCTATCTCCTCACGCAGTTTAAGTGATGGTTTCGGACCATAACTGAGGATCTGAAAGCAGCAGGCTTCGTATATAAACGATTAGAGAGGTGTTCTTTATTTATCCGAGAATGTTTGATTTGAGACGGGTACTACTTGAGGCCATGTTTTGGGTAATATTGTACTTTTAAAAAAGACATACGTAATTAAGGGTACAGTAATTTGAAAAGACTTCAAAATGACCTCAGACAAAAATTCAGGGTTTTTTTCAAATCGTTTAAGGGCTTTTTCGTAAGATTACAGTGAAATGGAACAAGAGTAAGAATAATATTACGAGACAGAAGTGATAAGTCAAAAATAAGGGTGTTGAAAATAAATGGTCTCTATAGATATGATCTTATGTTCTTGAGAAATTAGATCACGATAAACGGATGTTTCAGTGCAGTGAGTTTGATCACTATTTGTTACTTGTACCTAAGAAATATTATTTCCTAATTTGATAGCGTACGTGATCGTTTTAGGCGGTTGGTGTGAAGAAAGTCTAAAACTTCTACATAAAAGTAACCATGCTCACTTAATTCTCACACATGAAATTGAGTTTAAGTATCTATTATAGAATAATCTACTCCTTATACCCAACTTATTTCTTGAAATATTCGGTCTACGTGGTCATTCTTCGGGGTATGTTTAATTGAGAACGACGCTCAGTTCTAAATAATATCAAGAAGTTATATTATGATACCTGGCTTCGATCAGGCTTTTTTGATGATTTACAAATTTTTTTTGCAACAATAAGTACTGTAATAACAGTGAATTTTAGAAAAGAGAAGCAACAAACGTCAATTATCCAAGAGTCGATTGAAACATCACTTTGTAAACGATGGTGGATCTCATTCATGATTAGGGTCCCTAAATTGCGATTAAAGACCATCGCGCTAGGATCGGCATCCAAAGACACTACGGGAGTTAAGCATTTTTGATAGAAAAGAAACAGAAGTATTAATTTGAACAGGGCTTATCTTTCAGAATTATACGGTTACGGATCATATTTAGAGGTTTGGTTGTGTAGCTGAATGTGTTATTTGGTGAGTACGAAGATAAATAAGATTTTTGGCGTAAAAATAAGTACTGTAAATAAGTTTAAATTAAGTTTACAAAAAAAAAACGAGACTAACGTCAATTTTGTTATAAAGTTAATCATAATTTTATAACTGTATCTGTGTATATGTTTAAGCGTCGTAAAATGCAATTAAATGAATTTCGGTAATCTATTTAGCGGAAATCGATGTCTACGAGTTAAAGACATGTAGGTACCATAGTATTTCGATATCTGTTTCTGAAACGTCCATTTTAAATCTCGTAAGGAGAAGAGTGAGAACAGTCAATTTTTCTTGCAAGGACAAGGAGGGGAGTACTAGTATATATAAATTCTAGTGCTTTATGAATCATAAAAGTTCAGACTAAAATTAAAGCACATTAAGTTATGATGTTTTCATTGGGGATAAATCATATGTAATTAAAGATTTTTTTTTATATATATGGGCTTAGTTAAATAATTTTTTTGGTTATATATCGTTTAATGGAAAATTTTATCTGGATTTTTGAGAAGCTCTTGGCTTTCTAAACTTTTTAATCACTTGGACATGGTGGTCTTTTGCACCAGTTGCAAGTGGCTTGTCCGCGTTACACACGGGACTCGGTGCTTTCAAGTACGTCTGAAATGTCGACTGAATGCCCCGCCTCCTAAATTCACTGTGGCAGAACATGTCGATGAATACGCGCCCGTAAAGATAGTGCAATTGTGGCAATTTGATTAATTGTTTTGATTGGTCAGCTGGCGCTCTAAAATTCAAAATATTGCCCGGTCTTCCAAGCCTCTCAATTTTTTGCGGCAGAAAATGTTGATGAGAATGCCGCCTGAATTTCAAAATGTTGCACAGTTTCTTTTCCTACTTGCACCTATCATTGTTTGGGGCAGAAATGCTTGATGAGCGCCGCCTGAGTTCAAAGAAATGTGTCCTGAATCAAGTGTAGGATTCTAATTCGCGAAGACAAGCACACTACTTTCTCATTTTTTTGGGCACGTTAATCAAATTGTTTGATGAAGCCGGCCCTGAATTCAAAATGTTGCCTGGTGGCTCCAGAAGGCCTTTGGGTCCATTTTTGGGACAGAATAATTTTGATCTGAAGCCGCCCTGAATTCGAAAATGGGTTGCCTCTTCCGAGCTCTTCATGATTCTGGGGGAAGAAAGTATAAACAGTCGTGGTAGAAATGTCGCACCAGGGCCGGGTGGTGTCTCGGCGAAAGGTTTATCGATAAGAGGAGAAGTACACTTTATCACCTTTTTTGGCGTCGATAAATAAATGCCTATCAGCAAGTAAATGTTTGAGGGGCACAGGGAACCTGGCAGTGGAGATGGAAGATCTTGCGCGCGGGTGGTTTTTGGCAATGAGCACGGATCGGGAAAAATCAGAATCTCAAGACGGTTAATAAGGAAACTGTAGACTAGGCTAGTGGCTACCATTCTACTTGCTAACCAAAGTCCGATAAAGGGGATAGTATCCCAAAGTTTAAAACATATTTGGTTCATTTCCCATGATAAGGCCAGGAATGCCGCGCTGCAATCAACAGGGATCTGTTGTATAACATATTCTGTGGAAATGTGGCGTGTAAAAACTGAGGTTTTGACGTCAAAAGCTTTCGAAAAACTCTGAATTGGTATGAGAAAACTCTTAATTTATGATATTGAAAAGAGTCTTAAGCGAAAAGGATATAAAATGTTTAATAATTCGCGCGGCTGCGCTGCTATTGCAAATGCAATTTTTTTCCTAAAAGAGTTTAACTTGCCAGAGAATGACTATTTTAGAACAAAATACTTTTAAATATTGATGAGATTCTGCGCAGAAATTATGATGCTCAACGCGATACTGTAACTGCCGGCATACGTTAATGATCACTTTCCATATGCTCGTGGATGAATGGAATTTACTTTATCATTCACAATTCGTAAAATGTATTTATAAAGAAGCAATAATGGAAAATCGAAAGATCTGAGCGATGTGTCAAAATTTTTTTAGATTGATTCTTTTTATCTCACGTCGCCGAAAGATATCAAGCTATTATAACAAAACAAGTAATTGTTTACTTTCGCCTTATTAGAACGCTGCACTCCTAATAAAGAAGTGTGTAATAAATGGTACCGTATTTTTACGCAAAATGGCAATTAAAGTAGATGAAAAGTATACTGTCTAATCCTTACTTGTTGATGGAGGTCAATTTGACCTCTTTTTTCTTGTCCTTCAATCAAGGGTCCCTAATCATTCTTAGTTCAAAAATAAGTTGCTTTATTTAACCACTAAACTTCAAAATATACACCTTGACGTAAGCCAACATTGTTGATCAATGTTTTAGTGTTTCTTTTCTTTTGGAGCCTACCTTACAAAAAACTCGAAGCACTGTTTTTTCGAAAATTTTCTTTTCGGTGCGTCGTGTGGGTCCTTAAAATCATATTCGAGTTTAAGTCGAAATTCAAAAAATGACGAGTTTATTGTTGTATGTTGTATGAGCTAGCTTAGAAGAAAAAAGTGAATGAATTTGAAAAGAATATTTCCTAGAGAGATAGTTTTTTCCGCAGTAATTGCCAAACGGTGGTTTTTCTGCATATATCTAGAAAAATAGAGCGAATATTAGAAATTTTCGACGCGAGATTAAGTTTGCCTACACTTTTACAAGTTATGTCAAATTTCAGATAATTTCGACATAAACGTGGTGGAGGAGATAGTTTTATAACCATTTTCTTAGGCTTTTGGGAAATTCGTTTTCGTGGTTTGAGGCGAATAATCCGACCTATAATGAGAGAGCCGACGATTGCTTGACCAATCGGAACGCGCTTCAAAGTAGAGTCATTTGTAGCAAAAGCCTATTCTCCGTGTTTTGGGTAGAAAATTATTTCATTGTCGACCAACAAAGAAACGCACAAGGTCTGTTCTATCGTTTTTGAAATTTCAAAATAATTCGCTTCTAGAAAATGCAAAAACGATTTTTTGAGCTGATTTTAATAGGCCGGCGCAAAGCCTATTTCTCCTGGATTTTTTAGTCACATTTTGAAAACTATTTGAATGAACAGCTCATTGGCGACCCTCGGCGAGCGGCTACTATCGAAACTTAATTTCATGATTTTTTCCAGAAACAGTATTCTAGATTCCCTGAAAATCATAATTTAGTGATTAAAATGC
>SCLH01000129.1:37192-47710 GCA_004367855.1 Oikopleura vanhoeffeni
AGGGGGTATGCGACTCTGATTAAATAAAGGCCTTAGAGGCATTAAACATGCTTGAAATTCATTCGAGGTGATAATTAAGTGTACTAAGAACCCAATCATCAAAAAAAATTTCGAAATTTTCGTATTTTTTTCGATTTTTTTCTAAGTATTTTTAAAAAGATGAACTTAAAAAATAACGTTTGCTCGNAGGAGATACATTTTGATTGAGACCCCTAAACAAGGGTCAAAATACAGTTTTTTGGTGATACTGAGAGCAAATTCAAGAATTTTCAAAAAAACTCAACTTGGTGTTTTGCTCACGTTCTGTCCGGTTTATTTGAGTCATAAATCATTGTTGTACCCTAAAAACTCAGGGAGGAGATACATTTTGAAAAAATAATTCCGTTATTTGTGTAAGTACGTTTCTGATTGGACGAGCCATCCGTCACTTTTGATTTATTTTTAGGATGCAAGATTTTTGTTCAAATATATCAGAGAGTGGTAATGTTTGGTCCGACAATTTGTACTTTTGCTACAATTGGTCATTGAGAACCCCATTTTTGCCTTAAAATGCGACGACCACCCCCTTAAGGGGGTATGCGACTCTGATTTTCATGCCATAATTATATTAGATAAATGCCTTAAATCGATTGCCAATGCTTTTAAAGTGCAAAACAAGCCAAATGAACCAAAAATTTTTTCGAAATTTTCGAACTTTTCAAACATATTCGCTTATTTCACGCTTTGAGAATGAAAATTTTGATATGCCATAAGAACGTTTTTTCATCATTAAATTGTCAGCTTGATTTCAGTGGTATTTTCAGTTTCGCCACGTGACCTTTTTTTTCGACATTTTTTTGGAAATTGTTCAAAAAAATCATATTTCTGATTTTAACAAGCAAATTCATATGAGCTTGTGCTTTAATCTTATAAATGCTTTAAAAATATGCAGTAAAAATGTGAGCCATTTTGAAAATTTATTCTCGGAGGAGATAGATTTGAAAGTCTGCGAATTCCAAAAAACGTCGATTATTTGCCGTTCTAGAATTGGTCAGACATTGGATCAAAGAAAGCTTGTGCCTTAATTTCGGCATGCGATCGTTACGTGTTCTGTGAAAATTTGAGCCAATTTGGATATATCGTCTCGGAGGAGATAGATTTTAAAGTTACGAAAAAGTCTCCTTGTAACGATACCGTAACTATCAGTTTAATCATCAGTAAAAAATAGAATGTGTTTTTGACAAAAAATTATTGTTTTCAAAATATAAAGGACCTTTTTAGTAGTTAATTATAATACTATTACTATCTGAAATCGATTAAAATATTTGATGGACCAATAAAAAACCATTTAAAAACAGGCTTTGTTAAATTTATTCGATTTGGCTTATCAATTATTATCCCCGAGTAACACTAAAAACTTATTTGCNCCGTTACGTGATCTGTGAAAATTTGAGCTTGATTTGATATACCGTCTGGGAGGAGATAGTTTTTGCAGTTTGGAAAAGTTTACCTTGTTACGATACTGTACCTATTGGTTTAATGGTCAAAAATAATTTGTGATGTATTTTTTCGCAAGATCAAGGATAGATCTACAAATTAGCATTTTCGGTTTTTCTCATGAACTGTTAGTTTTCAGTATATTTCACCTAGAAAATGTCAAATCAGAGTCGCATACCCCCTTAAGGGGGTTCTATAGGCAGCCTATATACTTTTGTAATATTAATTCAGAAACGTCTCCCAGAGATTACAAACTAACTCATCAAAATGTTCTATTCACTTCCTATGTCTATGCCGAGAGAAATACGCAATTAAAAAAGTCTTTTTTTTCCTATAGAAATCCTTTAAGCAATTATTAAATCGTACAAAAAATAGTTTGGACTACAAAATAAGTATAATTAAAAAGCAAATTTAATATGATTTTACCGTGAGTAAGTGCCGATTGACACTTGTCTGAGTACAATGTTGTTTTGAAATGCTGAGTATACGGGTTAAACGAAAGTTTAAAAAAAAGACAGACAATGACTATCTTTAAAAATGACTTCGAAATAAAATTCTTCAGATTATTTATTTTGAGAATGATTATGAAAATATACCGGTGAAAGTTAATTTTCACCGAACGCTAAACAAAATGTAAGACGAAATTAATTTCGACTGACTGGTCGCACACACTTTTATACACAATATATTTTCATTAACAATTACAAATCTTAGATTTTAAATTTGGTTTTTATACCTAAACTACAGTACGTCCACTTTTTTGTTGGAAAATTTACGGATGGTTGAAGAAAATCCATTGCGGAGAATTCTTATCGCTCTTCCTACAATGTTCCAACGACAAAAATGAATATTGTAATGTCTATCATCATAAAATAATATTAAATGACAATCATTCAAAAATAAAGAGAAATTTTGAAATTAACCAAGAAATCAAACTTGACATCAGAATAAGGTCGGTACGGCAAAATTTTTTGCTAAACCTTTTTTCAAATATTTTTTGATTGTGCATAAGTAAATAAAACTATCTGACCAGAAAAAAATTTGAAATATTATCAGCAATTGCTGATAAATGAAATTCTTTTTTAAAATTGCCTATCCTTAAGGTTGTATATTTATCTGATTAGATAAAGGCCTTAGACGTATAAAAAATGCTCCAAATTGATAAAGGTGATAATTAAGTGTACTAGGAACCAAATCATCAAAAAATTTTTCGAAATTTTCGCATTTTTAGATTTTTTTAAATATTTTTTAAAAGATGAAGTACAAAATAACGTTTGCTCGAATTTGACCACTAAACCTTCAAAATATTGACTTGACGTGAGCCAACTTTATCATCAGTGTTACACTGACATTCTTCTGAGCCTACTTTCGAAAAAATCGAAGCACTTTTTTTTTCGGAAATTTTTTAGAAAATGACAAAAAAAATCATATTACGAGATTAAGCTGGATATTGCAAAAAGCCCGTGAGAGTCTCTCACAATTGTTCTTAGAAATACTTGATGAACATTTGACCCATTTTGCAAATATATCCTAAGGAAAGATAGATTTTGAAGTCTGAAATTGTGAAAATTGTCAGTTATTTGGCGTTCTGGAATTGTTCCGTCGCCGGATCAAAAAAAAGATTGACATACTACCGTTACGTGATCTGTGAAAATTTGAGCTTAATTTGATATACCGTCTGGAAAAAGATAGTTTTTGCAGTTTGAAAACCTATTGGTGTGATGGTCAAAAATAATTTGTAGTATACTTTTTCGCAAGAATAAGGATAAATCTTCAAACAAGCGTTTTCGGTTTTTCTCATAAGCTTTTAGTTTTCAGAATATATCACCGTGAATATGTCAAATCTGCCAGATATACCCCCTTAAAGCTTGAAATGTTTGATTATCAAATTTTTTTAATTCAATTATCAAAAATTCCAATGAAAATTTGAAAGAAAATTTTAAAAGCTGATTTCAGTTTGTTTAAGTAATAATGTGCTTAGAATTTTTTATTTGCTTACATTTTTTTCCTGATTTTTTTTATCAGATAAGAATTTTTTAAAACCTACTAATGCTTCGTTTGAAAATTTTGCCGTTCTTACCGTACACTAGAACTAAATTTCTTAATTTTGATCTATTTAAAGTCGACTTAATTGATATCACTTGAAAAATTACTGAAGTATAAAAAATACTTCAGCAAGGCGAAGCACTGACCGGTGTTCAAGAAGAAGATAGTCTAATACAAAATATAAACTTAAGTAATAGCGCATAAGAGCAAGCTTTTGAAAAGATAAAGACACTTATTTCGTAAAATATTTGGAAACATTCGCCTTGTGATTCCGACGATTTTATATGAAACATCGATCAACAGAATTCAGAGGACAGAAACAGATTCCACGCGCTAATTCAATAGTCTGAAACTGGACTACAAGCAAAATCAAATAAAAGAGGAAATTGCAAACAACATATTGATTGATAAGAATGATTGAAACATAACCATCGATCATCAAATTATTAATCTTCAGAAAACAACACAAACGATTTAATTGCATAATAATAAGTTTAATTGTTAATAGGACTTATAAATGAAGGAGACCATCAATTTACCCAAACGATAACTTGCACGAATAATTCAATTATAACTCATTACACTGACAACAAAGACTTTCAAACTAATGATATCAATAACCAAAATGAGGTCAGCGAAATAACTTCATAAATGTTAGCATCGCAGCTCGACTTCTTTAAAGTCTTGGATATGAAATCATGAAAGAAAAAATTACGTCAATAGGGTTTTATTCCGTGATAGCAAATTCGATCAATCAATCTTCAAGTTGAACCGAAATTGAAATCATCAATTCGAGTTTATCAATATATAATGGTTTTTAATAAACGATGAAGAATTTTAAGTAAAAATTTTTTTAATTATGAAATCTGAAAATCTATTTATATGATTAATCTGATAGTTAAATTTCATTTTAATCACCATATTATCGTCTGTGACTCATGAAACTGTGATCCGCATACTTTTATTCATCTTCAAGTAATGAATACCCACAGGCAGCCAGAGTTCAGAATAAACCTTTCTAAGCCTCACCACACTCCCCCTCTAGCACATGCTTGGTGTCTATCCTGAGTAATTGATCATGAATCCAACGAAAAGCATTTTGCGCTTTTTTTCATTCTCATAACGTAGTTCATAGACGAAAAATAATTTTTCCAATAAAAGGAGAAAATACAAATCGATGTAATTTCATAAACTGGGAAATTTTCATAGCCTGACTATTTCTACTTGAACTCCATCTGTAGTTTACAAACTCTTTCAGAGACACTCACTTGATCATCACAATCACAGGCTCCAAATGCAGCCCATTTCGACCAAGATTGATTTATAATGTCACACAAGTTTGAACGCAAGTTTTTGTTATTAATAACTTCCGTGCAAGTCCTGTTGCTGGTTCTTGTGTATCTTGAAATACACATTCTCGAGTGAATCGTGTCATATGGTTTAACTGACAACCAATTATCATCATGCATTCACATTCACCTTCAGTCCAGTCGCTTAAAACTGGACATGAATTGCAAGCTTCGATTTTGGTAAAATCACCCAAGCAAAAACTGATATTGGGCTGTGTGATTTAGCCAATTAATATAGAACAAGATTTTTGTTGAAGTTATAAATTTTCGTTTAAAATTCGGCTCATGATTGAAATGTCACGTAGTTGATAGACCTTAACTCCTGGAAGATGAGTCTTGAACGTGTCATTCAAAATAAGTTTTACGTATATTTTAGGGTTTTTGTATTGATAACATTCATTGCAACGTGATCCAATTTTGCCAACTACTTTTATAAGTCAGAACTTACGTAATTGTTCGACCAATGAAAGAATTATCATGAAGAAAAACTAAAAATTAAACGTAGAAAAACAATTTATCAAATGAAAAATTGCAAAGCCTGTCTATTATCTACTTGCACCTTATCTGTAGTTTCACAAACTCGCTCAGAGACCCTCACTTCTTCGTCACAATCACAGTCTCCAAAAGCACTCCATTCTGACCAAGATTGATCAATGATATCTTCACAAGTTTTAATGCACGATTCGATTCTTGATAAATCTCCCGTGCAAAGTCCCGTAGCGGGTTCTTCTGTATCTTCGAAGACACATTCTCGAGTGAATGTTTTCACTGGTTCACTGACACCATTTATCAACACGCATACACATTCATCTTCAGTCCAGTCGGATAAAACTGGACATGAATTGCAATCTTCACTTTTAGTAAAATCACCCAAACAAAGACTGATATTGGGCTATTTAATTTTGCTAATAAATATCTTACATGATTTTTGTTGAATTTATAAATTTTCGTTTAAAATTTTACTCGTGGTTAAAATTTCATGTAGTTGATAGACGTTGACACATCATCCCCAAATACTGAACGTGTCAGTCAGAAAAAAAGTTTTTCGTATATTTTAGGGTTTTCGTTTTGAAAACTTTGATCGCAACGTGATGTTATGTTGCCAATTTTTTTTTAATACTCTAGATTTCCGTAGTTGTTTGAACGATGAAAGAATTTTCATGAAAAAAAAATTAAATATCTTAAAACGATTCATCAAATAAAAGATTGCATAGCCTGCCTATTGTCAACTTGCACCTTATCTGCAGTTTCACAAACTCGTTCAGAGACCCTCGCTTCTTCATCACACTTACAGTCTCCAAAAGCACTCCATTCTGACCAAGATTGACCAATGATATCTTCGCAAGTTTTTACGCACGATTCGGTACTTGATAAATCTCCCGTGCAAAGCCCCGTAGCGGGTTCTTCTGTATCTTCGAAGACACATTCTCGAGTTAATGTTTTCACTGGATCACTAACACCATTTGTTAACACGCATACACATCCACTTTCAGTCCAGTCGGATAAAACTGGGCATGAATTGCAATCTTCACTTTTAGAAAATTCACCGACGCAAAAACTGATTTGAGGCTTTGTTATTATTCGTATTGGTATCAAACAAACTTTTTACAATTGTCGTAAATTTTCATTGAAAAATTCTTTTTGTAGTAAAAATCTGAAATTACTAATATAATGTGAGTCTAAGTCTGAGCCACATCATCTAAGACTGTGATTCATGATTGGTTTATGTTGATCAATCGAGTTTGTATTAAACATAAAAACTTTCTTTCAGGGACGTTCTCTATTGTGCTGCTGATCTGTGCTCTTTTGCGTTCTAATATATTTACGTTTCATCCAGTGATTTTCACAACTAAGTACCGTCAACTTAATCACATATGAGAGTGATAAACCGCCGGAAAAAAATCTTGAGTCCTCACCTTGTGTAAGAAAAATCCAATTAAATAAACGCAAACTTAATCAAAAAAAAACTTTATTGATCTCTAGTTAATATTTTTTTTATGATCGCCAACTCCGCTGTCGGCCAGAAATATTCGATCGTTGTGCATATATCTGATAGATTTTGAATTAGATAAGAATAGAGAAAAATATAACAATAATATTTTCACTATATTTTGTTAAACAATTAATAAAATGATTAAAAAAGAGAATAATATTGCAGTGAATATTCATTACGATATTCAAATTAGATTGAAATTGTTATTAATATTTAAACATTTATGGAGTTAGCTGAGTGACGGCAAATTCACATAAAACTGACATCAAAATCAATTAAATAAATGCAACTTAATCAAAAAAAAATTATGATCTCTAATAATTTTTTCTATTTTTATGATCTCCACTTTCGCTATCAGCCAGAAATATTTAACCATTATTGTATTTTTGTAAGTAATATTCAATCACAATATAAAAATTGAGATTAAATTGTCATCAAAAGTTAACCGTTAATAAGGTTAGCTGTGGGACGTCAAATTCACACAAATATTACCAAATGCAGCCGCCGTGAATTAATTCACAGAATCTAAACTCATTTTCAATGAATGAAAAACAATAGTTTCATTAACTGTTGAGATTTTTTTGTCGCTCTAATATGATAAGAAGACTTTTGGCTCGTGATTATTAACTGAAAAATATCCAGAAAGACCTTATACTGTAGCGAATTATCAGTCGGTCTTTTTACATAATAATATTTTGAGCTGATATTGTGACCCTTTTTTTTCTTTAATTTGGAGGTTTTAGGCAAAAAACATATTTGAACGATATTATTTAATAAAAAAAATAACGCGAATAAAAGAAAAAAATATTATTTCAAGTTTTTTTCTATCAAATAATTGTTGAAGCCTTTGAATAAATAATGTTCATTTTCGCTCGAATATACTTGAATAAAAAATATTTCATATCACAAATGATTGATTTAGAATAATCTATTTTTTTGACACCTTCATTTCCGGTGCTACACCAATTGGATATTTTCGATTATTAAATTTCATATGATTCATATGATCTGAATTATGTCCGGCAACAAGTTAGATTGGATTTGAACCCTAGTTACTGAGGGTTACATAAGACTGAAATATTGTGATAGCTTTTCAAACGAAATTAAAGTCACTAAAGGACGACAAAATGGGCTTTCGTTACTGAAAGAATTTTAAATTATTCTTTAATAAAGCTAGTGAAATCTTTATTTTCATCAAAATTATAGTATAGACAAATAAAGATAAATTCGATGAATTAAAAATATCAATCATGTTTTTAATGTTGTCCTTTACCGCGATTTGTGGTTATATGTTCCAATTTAAATTTTCTTCAACTCAAATCCGTTCATAATAGATAAGGATCAAAACTCAACTAATTCTGGGTTTATGGATTACCGACCCTCAGAGTCCTTTTGATCCTGAGCATTTGATTGGTTTAATAAGACCAATGAAATCGGCCTATTCCGCAATCCAGGGTTTTGATTAGGTGCTAAAATCTTGCGTTGTTTGTATCATTCAAATATTTAGGCTCTGTACTCTGAGGGTCGATAATCCATATCCAACAAGAAAATAAACAGCCTCTTTTTTTCATTAGCAACTTCAGTGTCGGGGCTAAAACACGTCACAATAATAGACTGTCCATGGCTCAGATATTCGGAAAAAATTTTACCGAAAAACACGATTTCTAGTAATTTTTGGAAAAACTGTGCGAAAGTTTTTTCTCCCCCATAAACTTATCTATAGATCCCAAAAGTCGTTTGGGTCATTGAGAGACCTTAAAAATCCTCAGGTTCTCTCAGATTCACCCATCCTCATGAAAATATGATTTTGGGAAGTTAGGTGGCCAGATATGGCTTTCAGCTGAGTCTGTCACTGTTTTGAATTTATGAGCGCACCCGTCAAAGGGTTTGTCGGTGCAAAGAATGCATGAGTGGAAGAAAATGTTTAAATATTTTCGAGAATCCGTCTAAAAATAATTTATTCTTTCAAATGATGAAATAATTGATTCAGTCTAAAAAACTCGTGGAAATAAGCTTTTCAAAATAATGTTATTTACCTAAGCATTAAATAAGTACAATTTTTTTTTATAAAACGGACATTTAAATATTAAGAAGTTTTTCCAACTCTTTTGAATCTTGGGCACATATATTTTTTTGTAAATAGGCCCAGTTTTCAAAATTAGTTTTCGTAAAATTCTAGATCTGCGCTGAACTTGACTTTGTGTACTTTTTCTGTTTAAAACTCATAAAGTTAAATGCTTGATAATGAATAAACGAAAACGTTCGCATAATTGAAAATGAATAATTGTAATATAATATTGCGATTCAACAAAAACCATTCGGTTGCTGTTCAAAAACAATTTTTCCAAATCTTCATACTTTTCAAAACATAATTGTTTGCTTAAATTTGAAGCAAAATTGACTGTTCATTCAAATTTTGTGAAAAAGTTCCTCTATCTACCGTTTTTTAGTACGGCACCAGTGAGTCAGCCTCGACCAAAATCGAGAAATTTTACTTGCAGTTATAAGAAAAGGTTTTAGTCTCCATTAATTGTAATCTCAATTATTCTTATCTACCCGCTGTCGTTTTTTTCAGTCCAGCTCAAGAACTGGGCAATTTTTTTTAACAATTTAAACATTCTACACCCTCAATCCCCTTTAAAGGATCAGCGATAAACTTAATTACAGCTAAAACTTTTCCGCGCTACGAGTCGCTCATAATTCACGTTATTTTAAGCTATTTTAATTTGTGATCAAGCGAGTACGGACTCCAAAGTGAAACTTAATTCACGCATGCTACCACAAATATTCAATTTTCAAAGCCTGCCTATTATCTTCTTGTACTCCGTCTGCATTTTCACAAACTCTTTCGGAGACACTCACTCGCTTTTCACAATCACATAGTCCAAATGCGGCCCATTCTGACCAAGAATAATTTGGACAAGTTTTTACGCACGATTCAGTTTTTGATAAATCTTCGGTGCACAGTTCTGATGCTTGTTCTAGAGAATCTTCCAATACACATTCTCGAGTGGATGTTGCTAAAGGTTCATTGGCACCATCTGTGATTACGCATTCACATTCTCCCTCAGTCCAGGCCGTTAAAATAGGGCATGAGTTGCAATCTTCGGTTTTTGTAGCTTCACCTTCACACGAACTGATTGAAGTCTATTCAATGTATCTTGAAACAAAGTACGAAAAAAGCAAACATGAATTGTATTTATTTTGTTGCCAGTCAAATTTCTTCACAGTTAAAAAAAAATTATTTCCTGCCATCAAATCAGCTACGAATGCATTGAAAAAAATAGTTTTTTCGAATGTTATTGAGCAAATCAAGCCTCAGTTTTGCTAAATCAAAGCTCGATTTGACTAGTTAGGGTAATTTCAATTAACTGAGATATCTGAGACAAAGTTATCCTGTAGTTTTTTTGCCAACTATGAGTTTTTTGACCATTTTTCAAGTTGCAAGCGGTGTTCGTTCAGAACATAAATCTGTATAAAAATACTACTTCAATAGCAAAACTGAATTCTTCGTGAAAAACTGACCATAAAATCATAAAATCACTTCCACAGTTCTGATTCAAGAATTAAGGCCAGGGAACATAGTTCAAACAATCATCATCAAATTGATGTTTTGATAAACGTAATATATTGATTTCAACGGGGTCAAAAACG
>SCLH01000129.1:47727-58498 GCA_004367855.1 Oikopleura vanhoeffeni
TTTAAATTTATCAAAACAACAGAAATTTTCATTAACTAAATGGATCAAAAACCTTTATACACGGAAGATTTTGATTACCAAAAACTGAGATTTGAATAGCTTGCCTATTATCCAAAATGTCTCCAGCATTCGATTTACAAACTCTTTCGGCTATCTTTTCACGTGTGACACAATCACAATCTTCAAACTCACCCCATTTTGCCCAATATTCCGCATATGGTTCGAACAGAAAGACCGGTTCTGGATCAACTTGACCACTTGAAGCTTCTATAGCGTCATCAAGCCGAGCGGCATCGACGAGATCCAAGTCAGCCAAAACAGATTTTGAGTCTGCGATAATTTCGTCAATGTCACTGTCTATTGTATCAGCGACTGTGCAGCCAAGGGCATCTGCGTAAACATCTGCCACACCGGTGAATTCAACTGGTTCATCACAAGAATCTACACTTTCAGGATTCTCAATTTCGAGGTATTCGTCATACTCGACTTGAGCAATAGCAGAAACTTCAAATTCGGCCTCCTCATTCTCGTCAATAATCAAAACTTCGGCAAAGTCGTCCTCGGTTAAGTCGAGATCTGCTGTGAGAATATCTGTATTATCAATACTAGAAACAAGTTACAATTTTGATTTGGTCGGAAAATTAAAAAAGGTTAAGGTCAATGATTCTCTGAAAGTTGAACAAAAACTACGTTTTTAAGATAAATCCTATTTTCAACCTAACTCCATCTTAAAAATTCATGTTATCTCTAAAGCGTGTGTTTGCATCCCACTTATGTTGTTTAATTGATTGTCTTAGTGATTGCTTGAGGGATTAACACTGATCAACTTTTGCGGTCCCATTATTAAGCACCCTTGCCTACAATCATACTCGAGACAATAACAAAGACAGCATTAGTGGGATTCGAACACGCGCTGTAAAGATAACAAGCATTTTTAAGATGAAATAAGGTAAGGAAAGGGATATCTAAGGAGTTTGTAGGATCTCCAAATTAAATATTTGGTGTTTTGAAACGATAATAATTGAAAAAAAACTCATCATGAAAACAACTAGCTAAGTAACATAAACGTTAATTTGTTATTTGGAGCTCATAGCAATTCACCAGGTACTATCAACTAATAATTGCCAAGTCGCTATTGACCCACTCTTTTCAAAAAAATAATTTCCAGCGCTGAAATAACTCCCACATAACGGTTTTTGTTCGTTTGTTTCAAAAAAACTGACAATTTTCGAACACTTAAAAAGATCGCTTCTGACACCTATTAGATCATTTTAACTTGAGGGCAATCCTGATATCAATTATAAAATATAACGAGATTTATGGTCTGGTCGTTAAAAATTTTGAATTCATTTTTGAAATCTCCGCGGTTGTTTTACACAATTCGAGTTTTTATTTTCTAAATTATTTTAAAAATTTAAATTCTCTGATTTGAAATTGACTGCAAAAAATTTGAAAAAAATTAACTACATTGACTTGACTGCGACGCGAGAATTTGGGGAACTTATAAAAGCTGGACAATTTGTTTGAGCGGCAGTAGAGTGATGCCGCGAGCAGATTATGTTTGTTTGCGAGCGGAAAAGTGTTTTGCTTCTAATTAGTAGGACATAACAAATAAAGGTAGAAAAAGTGCACCCTACTGCCACCCCTACGAATTGACCAGCGTTTTGTAAACACCCGGAGAATTTAAGAACCCCGTTTATCTCTATCTGGCATTATATTATTAATAGAAATATCAAGTCACTTAATTAAAAAGTAACCATTCCTCTCGATAGACTCTTCAATGATATCTTCGATCTCTGCAATTGTTTCTGAAAATGTACTATCATCAGTTTCCTCATTTTCTGTAGCAATCACAGAAACAACATTTGTCATGATCTCAACTTCAGCTATCGCATTACCGCCATCGTCTCCAGCACGCCGTCTGCGAGCCAACGTCTGCGAAAACGAGATCACTTCAATTTGTGTAACATTTGATCCATTTGGCAACTCGGTGTCAAGTGTATCATCAAGCATAGCTTCAATTGCTGCTTTCTTTTCAATATACATGTCAGAGTATCGATCGTTGAGATCGTCGGAATAGGCGAAATTAAGTGGTAAATTGAGCATGATTGAAGCTTCAGTGCTTGCAGTGTAAATAGGTGCTGGTGTAGTAGGCGCTGCTGTAGTAAAAACAGTTGTAGTAGGCTCTGCTGTCGTATCAGTAAGCGGTGGTGTAGTGTCAGAAAGGACTTCAGTGGTACCAGAAGGAGCTACGGTAGTATCAATTGGTACTGTAGTAGTATCAGTAGGGGCTGCTGTGGTGCCAGACGGTGCTGCTGTCGTTTCTGTTGGTGCTTCTGTCATAGCTTCAGAGACTTCTGTAGTAGCAGTAGGTGCTTCTGTGGTAACAGCGGGAACAGTTGGAGAAGCAGTAGGTGCTCCTGTTGTATCAGACGGCGTTGCTGTAGTAGTAGCTAGCGCTGCTGCTGCCTCGTCTTCTCGTCTGTATTTTGAATCAAAAATAAATAAATGTTATTCACATATTTGAACTTGCGTCTGTTTAAGTACCATTTTGTTCATTTTATGAATTACTATATATATTCTGAAGCTGTTTTGGATATAATTCCACACGCATGACTTATTTGAAAATACAAAAAAAATTCTGAAGCACGTTAGTTACTCGACGTAACAACTCAAGTTGATAGATAATACTTCGGCGAAAGTAAGAAATTGACTGAGGATGCCGCATTATAACAGGAATTTACAGTATTTTTTTCTCTTGCGACATCTCAATGACGACACCTGAACCCTCCCTACTTATAAAATAATTAGTTTGTTACTTAGTCTTCACAATCGCAGGGGGGTCAGGTGTCGGCATTGAAATGTCGGAAGAGAAAAAAGTATATACTGTATATTCCGTTGATTCTAGTATTGACCAATCGAATCATACGATAATTAAACAGAGGTGACGACAGATGTTCTCTTATTTCAACTGAGTAAGAAAACGTGTTTTCAACTCATTTTAAGAATCGTGTGATTCGATTAGTCAATACTGAAATCGACGGAATATAAATTATCACTTTTTTTTATTATTTTTCACTCCAAAATATTCAAATAATGAAACGAATCAGAATTGATTAAATCTAAATGAACTCGTTAAAAACTTATTACGTGCTCGACATTTTCCAAATAAAATATTAAATTTTAGGTAATTATTCAAAATGATAACAAATATGAAGCAATTTTCAAACATATCAAAGATTTAACCTACGTGTCCCGTGGAACTTTGACGGCAGAGACCTTAAAATCGTGTGATTTGATTAGTCCATAAACATTGACTCTTGGGTATTGACCAATCAAACCACACGAATCTTAAGGTCTTTGACGCCAAAGTTCTACGGGACACGTAGAATATACTTCGATATACTTGTTTTCAAATGTTCTTAGGGATTTAATTGATGCTACAGGTTTGAATTGGCATACGATAAAAACGATTAAATGTTTTTTGCTTAATAATTATTGAATCATTTTCAAAATTAACCAAGGAGAAACATATCACTTTGAGTGCAAAAAATTGAGCTGAAAATTTTATTTGAAGAAATCATGCTATGGCAATTGCTGCTTACGTTTCTGACCAGTATGTTCTACAAGGAATGTTAGTTTTGTAAGCAGAATCATTATATTATTTTCAACAATTTGTTATAGATAATTATGATTTTTTTCAACAAATGCAAATAACTATTAACAAAAAATGATATCTTTTTTACATAAAAACCCGAGCAAAAATGCCTTAAATAATTTGGTTTTGACCCTTCCTGTATCTCATTTGCTCCTAGACAAAGTTCTTCGTTTCGTGCGATGATAGTGCTTGAACGAACTCTCACACCACAAAACTTGTAACGGAGACCGATTGAACCGTTTTGTATCGATTACTGTGATTTTAGAGTCATCGAAGTTCTTAAAGCCATCCAAACTCCACATAATTGATTTGTTTATAAGAAGCATTTGCGCGTTTGATGAATCGTATGTTTGTACAGAAGATGAACCAAATGTAGAGCCTGAAATAAAACCAGACACTAGTGGGACTTGGATGAAAACTTTAACTCTCATGACAACAGTCAGAATAGTTGCACTTCATATAGGGTTGCTCACGGTTTTATTATAGGAGACTTTTGCGAGGAAATTTAAGGTTGGTATGTTTAAACTGGTTATTTATACGTCTGCTCAAACTTCATTGAATTTTATATACATGTGTATACATGTATATACATATGTAGATTTCAACGAAAGATTTATGTGAAATAAAACAAGAAAAAAACACTTTAACGCCGGGTTCAGCTTCTTTTTTTCGAGTTCAAAATTTTGTCCTTACGTAATTGTCAATTCAATTTTGCCGAAATTATTTTCAATTGACTTTTTGGCTTGAAAAAGTTTCCGGTAATGAGAATTAACAATTATTAATATTTTTCACCAAATGATGACTAACAAAATTCTATCTGGATAAATAAGAGGTTTCTGACTAGTCTGGTTGAATGGCAAAGTTTTTTTTATTTGATTACGCGTAAGTCACGAGATTTATGTTCTCTTGCGCGCACGAGCGTCGGAGCAAATATTGAACTATACTTTCTTATTAACTAATTTACTATGCAAATAAAGAAAATAATAAGAAAGGAAAACTGAATTAAAAAAATCTTTGCATTTTTCAGATTTAATTTGCATTTATATTATTAATTTTTTGTTACTGTTTGAATTCAAATTTGAGTTGAAATTATTACTAAAAGTATATTTTAGTTCTCTGGTTTGCAACCCTAACTGTACACCGATTCGCATGATTCAATATTGCATTCAGAACTTTGCTGAGCAAAACCTTCACAACCAAAATTGTTCATATTTGCCGTGAGTCTACAAGCTCTTATATTCGAAATAACACCACCATCACAAGGTTCACTGCAGTATGTTGTTGAATAACTGGAGGTGTAAATAATATTATTAAAATACAGATTCCAATCAAAACTGCTCTTCAAAGATGCGTCAAAATAGCTTAAATCGAAGGTTTGTGAATTTCGTGTGAATGATGTACCAAATAATGCATTCATTTCTGTCTGGATATTCACATTGTTCGAAAAAGCACCGTACATATCAAAACTGTTAAAAAGTCGGACGAGATCGTATTGATAGGAAATTGCGGTTGACTGGAAATTTATATTGATATATCGAATCATTTCCATCATTGGCAAGATAGCATAGAAATCGTATGTGTTGAGATAATTATATGAAGATGGCACCAAAGCATTCATCAAGTAAAATACATTTTGATCAGTACTTGCAGTGAAGAACTCGGCGCTTGAATATAATGTCAAATACGTATTAGCATCCACAACTTTAATCAGGCTGTTAAAACATTATCTTTGACTTAAAAAATCACTTTTTGATGAAAATAAAAATCAGCGCAAAAACAGGAAGGCAATTATTTTGAGCGATCAAAATTCGCCATTTTTACCTCATATCAATCACGAGCCATCTGGCTATTTTTGCCACTTTTTAGCCACGATTTTTTAATGACACGGCTTTTGAAAACGACTCATTCGATTGACTTCATAGATAGCTCAAACTGAGCACAAATATTAACAGATATATAAATTGAAATAAAATAGTCCGAATCAGACCGTTTATTCCAATGTTTTAACAAAAAGTGGTAATTTAACAATTTCAGTAATTTCAGAGAAAATAAAAAATGGTCCGATTCAAAACAACCCTTTTTTATTTTATGAATCACTTATCAGTTTGAGCCATCTTAAAACTGAATCGGATAAGTCGTTCTCAAAATCTGAATTATATAATAATTTTGTCTAAAAAGTGGCAAAAAACACCAGGGGCCCTGTGATCGATAAAACAAATCATGTTGTCTTGGGGCCTCAAAAAATTCTTGTGTATTTCCGATTTTTCTAAAATTTAGAAAAATAATTTTACAGCCAAAAACGAGGAAAATTTTAATTTAAACGTGTTTGTGCAGTATGAAGAATCAATGAGTTATTGATTAAATTGATATGCTATGAACAATTTAAGATCAAAATTGATACCGATTATTTAAAATCACAAAAATTTCATCTTAAATTCAGGCCCCGAAACCAATTTTCTTGTAAATAAATCGAAAAAAAAAAAATTATCAAAAAAATTCTATTAAAATACTATAAGTACAAATGCTTAACTAAACAATTATTATAACTGGTTGTTTAAACATATTACTGGCTTATTTCCGTTTGGGCAAGCTTCTTATCTTTGTGATTCCGATGACGCAAATAATGTAGCAATAAACTCGTCGTATAATAAACGAAGGATATAAAATATGTACATCCATAATTGTGGTAAAAACCGTGCTCCAATCAGAAATGGAATAAATCGCGCTGAAGGTAGCTGTAAAATCGGCATTACTTGAAACTTCTAGCGAATATAGTTCTCCGGCGCCTACTCTCGTATACGTACCGTAGAAATCAATAGAATAAACTTGGCTCATTGATCGCAAATCAAATCCAGAGCTATAGATAAATCTATCAAATTTGCAAAGAACCGTCATCATTTCATAATGCATAGAAAATGACATATGCATAAATCTTGTCACGATAACTACAGACGGAGTGTACAAGATGCTGAGACTGTGAAGACTTGATTTGAAGGTGTAAGTGTAATAAGCCAAGTGATGTTCGAAATTTTCTGTGAATTGAGCTGTTACGTAATCAAAACCAGAAGCAAAGTTTAAAATGACTCCAAGATCATATCTGGAGGCATCGGAGGAATCCCATGAAATATCAGCGCTGACCAAATACACATTTTGAACATATTTGAAGAAAAATTTAACAAAAGAGGCTTGACCAGATCCGAATAAACTAGTAGACATTATTTGTTCAAGAGTTACAGAAGAAATAAAGGATTCATCTGTACTGAAACCAAATTGACCATAGATAACTCTGACATAAGCTTGAATAGAAGTCATGAAATATTGATAAAATTCCGCATGACTAAATCCATTGAAATTCATAGTGAGGACCATCTGAGTGAGGATGTCATTTAAACAATTGAGATGAGAAAAAATTAAAAACTTAGAATATATTTTACCCTTCATGTGTTTCTTGATAAATTCAGGAAAAAATAGTTTAGGTACAGTAGTGAAAAAAATAAGTTATATCCCTTTATCACCTTTTGATTAATCCAAGAGATGTGGGCTGAAAAGAAGAGAAAGCGGCCTCATAAGTGGCTAGAAGAGGTCTTAGGAGTGTGAGGATTGGCTCCCGCAACCCACATCTCTTAAAATAATCAAAAGGTGATAAAGGGATATGAGGTATTTTTTCATTTTAACTCCTTAGTGTCTGAAATGATAAAAATATTTACAGGTAACGAACCAATATTCATCAAAAACTAGAGTTATCCGTTTGAAACCATTTTTTGCAGATACTTCAAAAAAAAATTTAATTTTCGAATATTTTTTTTAATTTCATAAAATTTTTCCCTTTTTTTCTATATTTTATCTGATATTTCTCATTTCTCTTTGAAATTTGATTTAATTTTGTTCAAAAATTTTCAAATTATTCAAAATGGGTATTTTAAAAAAAATTAAAAAATCTGAGATTTTTGGCAAATAAATGAAATCCTAAAGTTTTAAATTACTTTAAAAATGAGTATCAAACAAAAACTTTGAAAATTCTTAGACTTTTGACTGAAAAATTCGATTCAAAAAAAGGAAATTTTTCAGATTATAGTCTATGACTCACGGAAACTGCTGTCATACCAATCTAGAATTAAAAAAAATGGATTTTTGTACTAGTAAATACATTTCCCGGATTGTTTCCGAAAAACCATTAAGAATAGCTTCCTCGAATTTATGATACTCATTGTTATCACTATTATTGTCTGTTTAAATGACAGCCTAATCTGAGTGTACACATAATTTATCTGGTACAAGTATCCACGTGACCACTTGAATTCGCCGCTTATTTCCAATCCGGTTGATGAGTCAATCGGATATTGTACTAATTCACGAACGACTTCTTTGACTTCGTCAAAAACAAAATTCACATTTGCAGTGGCCACATTGACCCATGTGAAATAGTTCACAAAAATGTTATAAATTGGCATTTTCCATTCTTCAAGATCAACACTGATTGATTGGTATAAAAGTGTGTAGCTAGTGATTGAAGAGAATGAACTGTAAAAACTGACTAGAGCTCCAGAAGATGATAAATAAGTCTCGTAGACTGGAAAATGATAGTATGACCGGATATTTGTCCATGTCATTGAGAAAACAAGGGCCTCGAATTCTCCATATCTGAAATCCACCGTTGAAATTCTGCTTTCAAATTGTACCAGCATTTCAAGAATAAACAATAATGATGAAAATTCGGCAGAATAGGTGACGGCATAAATTGCCTGCACATCAACGTCAGAGAGCCCAACTACAATTTTTTCTAGGCCAAATTCACCTCTAAAATACGATTGAACATTGTACATTTCGAATCTGCCCAATCCCAAAATCCATTGATTTATTCCCAGAATTGCAGTCGAGGATAGACCCCAATCGCCAAAGAATGACATGATGTATATTTGATAAGAATTGAAAGGAGCAAGTTCGATATCACCTTTAATTAGTGTTTAAAAACTTGAATCATGTTTTACCGGATCCGTATAACTGATTCCCGGTTTTCAATTTGTAACAAAAAAATGGTATGCCCAAATTTTTGAATATAAGGATCAAGAAATTAAAAGGGGACTTGTGTTACGCAAGATTTTGCTCAAGGCAGGAGTGGTCAAAAGGCAGCAGTTTCTGAGAAAAAATAATCTAGGCTTCTACCTTCCACTCGGGTCCCCGGACTAATATTTTATAACTTTGAACATGTTAACTCGAAAACAGCAGGAATGGTAACTTAAAATAAAAGTACTGATCAAACAGACAATATCTATTTAATTGTTACTAATCAATTGATTGAATCATCAAATTGAATATAATTTCACACTGTTGAAAAATATCCAAAGCACCAGAACTTGAAAATTAAGTAAGATATAAAAATTTCATAAACAGTTCTAGAATCTGCTCGTAACGACAAATTTAATGTTATAAGGAATAAGACCAAAAAAGTCATTTTAGCCGGTAAACTTGAGGCCATTTTTTGAGCTTTGACGGACAAAATACAGAAAATGAGAGCGGAATTTTGAACTTTTTGAAATGGTCGAAGAATATGAATTACACAGGTTTGTGATCTAACTAAGAAATTTGTATGGCTGAGTCTTTAATTATATCTTTATCTGGCATGTAAAATTGCTTTGGAAAAATCAAGAAATCGAAGTAAAAAAAATTCAAATTATCAGCTGAAATTTAAAAGTTTCTGTTCTGCATTTCTTGAAAATTGTTTTTTTTAATTTAATAACTAAAAATATAAAAACCAACTGTATCATTTTCCAAAAAGTATAATTCTGAAGATAAATTCTAAATTAAGGGTATGGTGGTTCCTAATTTTGACATATTCTCGTGAAAATTAGCCAAACAAGGCTTCAAGGATATAATTCAAATTAGCCGTTTGTAGAACTAGCCTTCATCTTGCGTAAACATTGTCAAATTTTTTTTGCATGCAAACTCTCCCAGACACATAAGCAAGACAGGAGACCTAAGTCGAAACGGAAAATCTATCACCTCTCAGGCTTTATTTAAATAAAACCTTAATTTTATTATATACCATGTATTATAAGTATTAAACTTCTGAGGAGCGCTTTTTGTCGATAAGTGCTATATTTTTTCTAGAATATGCGATAAACCACCGTTTTTTCGACTTTGTTCATCGGTAAAATCTATCTCCTCCTAGGTTAAATTTAAAAATTCACTCAACTTTTTCAAACGGTAGCTCGAAAACAAATAGAAACTTTTGAGGAGGCCGTTTTTTTCAATTTCGACCCCAACTCAACCATTATGAATTTTTCAGGTCAACGTGAAAAAATTTCTGAAAAAAAAGTGGCTGTCGATTTTTTGTCGAAAAGTAGGCTCAAAATAGGAGAAAGCTTGAGAAACCACTACAGAGAAAGTTGGCTGTCAACAGCCAAATTTGAATAGTTTTAGTTGGTCAAATTGAAACTTACGTTATTTGTGTACTTAATTTTGCCGAACAAACAGTTATCAAAAAAAATCGAAAAAAAACTCAAAAATTTCGCAAAAATTTTTGTTCTTATTTGGGTTGTATGTGCTTTTTTAAACATAAAGATATTGATTTGTGCATTTTATGACATATATCAATCTGCAGAGAACATGTAGGAACCACCAATACCTTAAAGTTGATCTACCGACCAAAACTTTCAAACACTTTCCTTCCAGGAATAATATAGAACTTCTTTCATTTATTTAATTAACATAAATTTATTTCAATTTTACTCGCGTATTTTGAATTTTCTAGAACCCACTGGCTTTCTGTTTATTTTAAGGATCAGAAATTAAAAATGTATAAATCACTAATAGAGATTCTCTAGAGAAATAATAATGCGTAAATGCACAATGAATTAAGCTAAAAAAATTGAGGTAAATTCAGAAACATCAAAGAAAGTCAGAAGACAAGTATTTCAAATGAAGCGGAAATTAAGGGGGGGCATAAACCCGGCATCCTGGAGTCAATACTTACGAAAATAGTAAGTCAGTATATTTTTTCATGCTTATTATAGTTAGCTGAACCAATTTAAATATATTTCAGCTTCATAAAATCATTTTTATCCATTTTAGGAAAGATTTGAGTTCGGGTTTTCATCTTTGAAATCGTAAAAA